>MU184305.1:70874-141979 GCA_016904865.1 Pissodes strobi | reverse complement strand
AAAAAAAAAAAAAAAAAAAAAAAAATTAACGCGGGCGTGCCTCAGGGCGCAATACTTTTACCAACCCTGTTCCTCATCTATATTACTGACCTACTGACCGAAACGAATAATCCTATTTACAGTTTTGCAGATGACAGTACCCTTGTCCCTCAATTTAGATCAGAAAAAATCTTTACCAACGACTGAGACTTATCACCATACACAGGAGAAGATTAGAGCTTAGAATATTGCTCACACATCTGGTTTGCCGCACCAAAACACACACTAGAGCTGCTGAATTCCATTCAGAAGAGAGCTGTGCGTCTCGTCGGCGTGTAGTGTCCCGGAGTTGACCCGGAATCTGGATAGTCTGGAACATCACAGACCTGTGGCCAAGATGTCTCTGTTTTATAGATACTTTCACGGCAGATGCTCCCAAGATTTGGCCCGCGTCATCCCGCACCTGGCAACGCCGGTCAGACAGTCATGAAAAGAGCGCACCAGTTCGTCGTATAACTGGAAACACCTAGACCATCGCTTTACAAGAACTATTTTGTCTGGTGCACTGCATTACTGTGGAACTCACTTCCAGGACATCTGTTTCCCCTTAATTGCAACCTTCAACTATTCACGAACCATGTCAATCTTCGCACACAGACCGCTCGTCGAGCGCCATAGAGCTGGCTATAGTGTGTGTGCCACTGACATAAAAGAAAAAAAAAATGTAAATTTGCGGAAGATATTTTAGTTTTTAGACAATTTCTCTTCCTATCTTTCGCTCTATTCTTGCCTTGCACTATTTTTGCGCCGGCTAGTTTTTCCACGCGCTGTTTTTCCTTTGCACCAAATCTTACGCGTTATTTCTTTCTGCGCTATTTTCTTTTGCGCTGCTATTTCCCAGTGCCGTTTACAGAACCTAAGATATCAAAATCGAGTATTGATGCCCGAATAAAAAACACTGACATCTTGATATCTGCCGTGGAATTAATAAATAACTAACTAAATGTCATATGAGCAAAAAAAATTGCCCCATATTCAGAATATTTTATAATAATATAGAGACAAATTATTATTATTGGCTCTGGCGATGAATATATGTAGAAAAAAAGAAAAGCAATATAACAATGCAAATTTTATCTTTTTTTCAAAAGAAAATATTTCTAGTTAGTGTGGATTGATTATTAAGAGGGCATACGCTTGCCAGAAGACAGCAGACATGTCAAGGTCACCAAATCGGCATTTCAATCATATCGATGCGATTTTTTGGTATGTTGTACTCATAACCCTCCTCTTTACCGTACGGAAGTTTGGTTGTTCCAGATTATTCAGTTTTCCAGTAATAAAATATTATGCCGTGACGACGTGTCGTGCAAAAACTGAAAATGCCAGAAGCTTTACATTTAACTAGCTCACCCTGTATAACAGGCATCATCATTTTAAAGTGTTTTACTGCACAGTTTTTGACGTAGTTTATGTAGAAACTTAAAATCATACTGTTTTTATTTAGAAAAGGATATTTTTACATTTTTCCTCAAAAGTTCATTACTCCGACATTTTCGAAACAGAGAAGCATTCGGAGAATTTTTTTCTTATCAACTCTGGATTCTGTTCGCTGCTTTCACGTACTCTCACAGGCGTTTTCGAGAAAAAAATATTAGCGGAAAAAATACCCGAATGAGCATTACATGATGACTCAGTTCATTTACTACACAATTTGCTGAACACACCTAATATTTTCGCTTCAAAATGTAACACATTTTTTACCATTAATTTAAAAATAATAATATTAACAGGAATAACGGGGACGAAAGTTCACATATAACTACTCACTCATATCTACATCCGAACTTTTATATTAATTTTCAATCCGAGTTCATGGTCATAATATAAGCGAGTATGAAGCACCATTTGTTCATATTAAACTCCTCTTATCGTTAATTTCATTTACATATTGTTGGCTTTTGATAACATCCAGCTTCTTCTTCTTCTTTGTCAGTAATTTTCTGTCCACTCCTGAACAAAGGCCTCTTTCATTTGTTTCCATGCTGTTCTGTCTTTTGCTGTATGGTACCATCTTCCTCCTGCTATTCTTTTAACATCATCCAACCATCTTCTCTATGGCCTGCCGACACTCCTCTTTGTTTGCCGCGGTCTCCAGTGTACAAGCCTTGATACACATCTGTCCACACTTAGTCTGGCAACATGCCCAACCCATTGCCACTTAAGCTCAGCAATTCACTGGATTATGTCCACTACCATCGTTCTTCTTCTTATTTCTTCGTTACGGATTTTATCTCGTAAGCTAACGCCAAGCATTACCCGTTCCATGGCCCTTTGCATTGTCCTAAGGTTATTGGTGTATTTCTTGGTTAAAGCCTTTGTCTCAAGACCATATGTTGCGACAGGCAGGATGCATTTGTTAAACACTTTTCGTTTAAGGTTTATAGGAATGGGTTTTTAACTATATGACTCAGTTTTCCAAATGCTATCCATGTCAGTTTTATTCTTCGGTTTATCTCTGCTGTTTGGTTTTCCTTTCTCATTTAATGACATGACCAAGATATATATTCTTCTACAACATTAAAAGTTTTGTCTGCTATTCGTATGTCTTCCTCAGTCCTGCTCATGATAAATTCATTTTTAGTCCGACGTTATTTGCAGCTTTATTTAGTTGTTCTAGCATATTCTTAAGCTCCTGGATATCTGAACTAAAAAGCACTATGTCATCGGCAAAGCGTAAATGGATTAAAAAGGTACAGTCAAGGTTTATACCTACTTTTATTTTCCCACGGTAGCATTTTTAAAACGTCTTCCAAGACCAACGTAAAAAAGCTTTGGGGATATAGGATCACCCTGGCGAACTCCCCTGTTAATTGAATTTTTTTCGGTTCTCAGGTCTTCCCTAATTTTTACACGGAAAGTAGCACTTCCGTATATATTCTTCAGAAGGGTAGAATATCTTAAATCAATCGTTGCTCCATCCATCGCACGCAGGACAGCCCATGTTTCGACAGAGTAAAATGCCTAATGAAAGTCTATAAAGGCGAAATGAAGCGGTATATTGTATTCTGTTGGCTTCTCTATTAACATTTGAATGGTCTGCAAGTGATCCATAGTGCTATATGCCCTTCGAAATCCTGCCTGCTCCACTGGTTGATAGGTATCTGATTTCCTTGTTAGTCGGTTGGTTACAAGCCGACAAACATCTAGCTATACTTCGTCTTAAATATTAATTATGTTTCAAATAACAGAAATGGGGTAGAATCCTTTTTAAGATATAATATTTAAATAAAGACATTTCACGTCAAATTTCTAATTTAGTTTAGACCAGGAAGCTGCATCTGCATAGTTTATTAAACCTCTGTGCCTTTGGAGCTAATATGATTTATTCTGGTTACGCCGCGGAATTTTCTGACTTTAGAAGGACGAAAATTTTATCTTAATAAGATCAAGTAAAGGGCTTTGATGTAATTCGAAATGATAACCACGGTACATAAAGCCTTCCCGGATTTAGAAATTAGGGCAAAAATAAATGCTGCCACTTAGTTGCTTCTAATATAGAGGGCTTTCGTTTTAATGAATTCAACGCCGGAGTTAATTTTTCAATTAAACAAGAAAATTTCCTATTTTGTGATAGAACAATGTTACTAAATGAGATGAGTATTATTTATAGTGTTATTTAGTGCAATACGAGTATGTAGCTACTCTGAACCTATACAAAGAGTTGTTTGAATTCATCACAGTCTTAGAGCTATCCATGAAAAGCTTAGGCCAATTCTATTTACATATCACTTTTATGAATTATTTTCTTTCAGCAAAATTTTGATCGATATGTAGTGCAAAGTTTACAGCAGTTGTCACCTCTGTACCAAAATACTGATTTCAATGCTTCATAAATAAATGAAAGAAAGAAAGAATTTTAGTAGATTTTATAAATCAAGCAAATGATTTCTTGGTACATGAATATAAGCGATCAGATTATTAACGGTTTTAAAGTATATTTCACAAATTAGTAACAAATATTTCTGGCACTCACTGACACCCTGTTCTAACCTGGGGTTGGCACACATAAACCGGGCACATAAGGTACGGAGACATATTTTTTCTTTCCTCAGGCCCAGTTCTGAATGTCCTTACTACAAATAACACATATTTGTTAGAACTTTGTGTATATTTTGTACATACGCAATTAACACCTTTAAATCCTGAAGGTACAACCATAGCAAATTCCTGAAACCATAGACATTGGATGTTCTGGGATGGCATATTTCGACATATCTTGTCATATCTGGAATATTTTTAGCTTTCTCTTGCAAGAGACTGATCATTGAAAGTATATTTACTTGACAAATGGTAGTGGAGGATTTTTTCAGGCGGTGTTAAAGGTGAGAATGCTAAAGGCAAAATTATAAATGTGGCAGATTGCAGCGTCTCAAAGCATCATGTCTTCATTTGGGCAGTTGATATCACTGATTTTAGTAAGATTTATTTCAATTCCAAATAACATTGTTTGCAACAACTGATGATAGTTATGTTGCAGGTATAAATGGTGTACTGCAAGATAATTGCTGAAAAATACTTTCTTTAGTAGCTCCATTAGAGATAATTCTATAAAATCAGTCTCCTTAGTCGGCTTAATAATGGTTCGATTGCAATTTTGAATCTCTAAATTATTTGGCAAACCCAATAAGTTCGTAACATTATCGTGATTACTTTCACTCCTTCAACCTAACGTTTTCATCCTCTCTTCAATCACTCTGCTAGATGAATCAAGTAAATTTGTGAGAGTAGCATCATTATTTCTGCTTTCTTCCACTTCAACGTTTTCGTCTTCATAGTTTCTGCTTTTTCATTGCCCAGAACATTTAATGTCTTAAAGGAACTAAATATATATTTTTTTGCCTTCAAGAAAATAATCAAATTTCTCATTTCTAAAAGATTCCTAATTTGGAATTTTCGCATCGCTTTCTTTTAGATATGCGAAAGCACGATCTTTCTTATTCATGGCCCTTACAAAATTTCTCATAAGTTCCAATTTTATATGAAGTGGCGGTAGTAGAATCTTCTCTGAAGAAACTAATGGTATGTTAATAACATGCTTCCTGGCTCTAACGAGTGTCTTGGTGATCAAATTTTCTTCTTATAATGCTTTGATCGTGCTCGGCGGCCCCATTCACAGAAGAAAGAATAGAATATCCTTGTTGCATACTAATCATTGCGATAACTTTTAAATCCTTTTGAAATTTAAATTTATGAAAGCACCTAATTTATATTTTTGAACCCGTCATCATTTGACTATTTTAAATGATTGGGTTAGTTTGGGTTTATTAGAACCAAAACCCAAAACAGTATTATTAGTAACACTATTTCTTTTGACGTGTTGATATCATACATCAATTTCATTAAGATAGTTGGCCTATGAAATATTACGATGTTCCATTAGACATAGGTATGGTAAGGATCTCCCAGCATATCCAACATCAATACTACCATGACAGAAGTTAAGTTTCACAACCGTGATATTCGTAAAATCCTCAAAGAGCTAGATACGCAAAAACCATCACGATCGGATGAAATACCTGCCATCTTATTAAAGAACTGCCCCAACGGACTACCGCTAATTTCTTTCTTTGTCTTACCGAAAAGAGATTTACTCATCTTCTTGGAAAGTCACTCGAGTGCAATCTGTACCAAAAAAGGTAAGAAAACCACGACATCTACTAATGGTTCAATTGTCTTGTTTCCAATCATCTCTAAAGTCATGGAACGTGCAGTCAATCAGCAACTACTCAAATACCTCGAGGCCAACATAATAATTAGCGATAACCAATACGGCTTCCACAAACAGAGATCGACAGGAGATATATTGGCCTATGTCACTCATATATGGAGTAGGGCAATTGAGAACTATGGAGAATCTCGAGCGATTGTGTTGGATATTTCGGAGGCATTCGGTAGAGTTTGACATGACGGATTACTAAGCAAACTGTCATCCCTTGGACTACCAGTGTCTCTCTGCAGCTGGCTTGCTAGTTTCCTTAAGAACCGATCCCTGCACGTTGCAGTTGGAAGACACATCTCAAACACATTCACCATTAATGCGGGAGTACCTTAGGGCGCAAAACTTTCACCAACTCTGTTCCTCATCTATAATAATGACCTGCTAACCGAAACCAATAATCCTGTTTACAGTTTTGCAGAAGACATTACCCTTCTCTCCCAATTTAGATCAGAAAATCATTTACCAGCGACTGAGATTTATCACTGCAGACAGGAACAGATTAGAACAATTAATCAAGATCTGGACGAATTTGGTCCAATTTAATGCTGCAAAAACCCAAGCAGCCACGCTTGCCAAGAAAGCCGATACGGCTTGCCCTGACATCATTATGGCGGGATCGACCATTCCTTCATCCTCGTCAATGGGACCATTGGGTGTCTCGGTCAACAGCAATATGTTCTGGCATGACCACGTTGCTAACATTGAAAAGTCAGCCTCGCAGAAGCTTGGTGCGCTATTTCGCAGCAAAAAAACTATATTCACCGCAGCAGCTACTCTCTGCAAAGCGCATATATGACCGTGATTTATACATCTGGGGTGCCGCACCTAAGAGCACCCTAAAGCTGCTGGATTCCATTCAGAAGAGAGTAGTACGTCTCTTCGGTGCCCCGGAGTTGATCCGGGATCTGGATACTCTGGAACATCACACACATGTGGCGGAGATTTTCTTGTTTTATAGATATTTTCACGGCAGATATTCCCGAGATTTCAACCGCATCATTCCACGCCCAGCAGCGCCTGTCAGACAGTCACGACAGACGGCTAGAGCGCACACGTTCGTCGTACAACTGGAAACACCTAGAACGCCGCTTTACAAGGACTCCTTTGTTTCGTGCACTGCATCAGTGTGTAACTCACTCCCAGGATATCTGTTTCCCCCTAATCACAATCTGCAACTACTTGTCTTCTGCATCCAAGAAAACTGCAGAGTTATATTATATAATATAGTTAATCAGCAGAAAAAAAAATAAAATTGTAAGAAAGCTCAAGAGATGCGAAGCTAACAACAAAAAAGAGGAGAAACTGGAAAGGCAAATACCAAAGAAGCAGACTCTGAGAAAAGGAAAAAGAAAAAAACATAAAAGACAAAGAGTATGTAGGAGCTACAAGAAAGAAATCAAATACTAAAATATAAAGGAAAGTCGAGGAAAGTAATCTGAAAAATGTCTCTGAGACAATAATTAAGGAGCATAACATGAGCTCAAAAAGAATCAGATCTGAAGAAATAGAAATCATTTTTTCGGAAAGGGGATTCAAAGTCTACTTACCAAAAAAGAAATGTAAGTAATGTATGTTTCCTTCATGTCAACCGCACGAACGACTGGGACCGATGGCAATTTGTTCGCATTATGCAGGAACACCGATTAAAGACTGCATTTTGGTGAATGGATGACACGTCTCCAATCTTCTGAATCAAAGTCTATATTTAAAGCAACCCTTAATCCTTAAATGTCCTTACAAACTACCAAGTTGTTCACACGGAAAAAAACCAAATCTGCAAATAAGAATGGTCTTATCCTTAAAGATAAATATTTGGTGCAAGTATATAATGCTTCAGTTAAGTTTATTTAAGGCATAATTTAAATATTGATCTATTCTTGGATGTAAGTTGCGTATTTACTTGATTTCAATAATTATGTTATAGTTAGAATAAAAATAGCAGGCAGGATATTAAGGAAAAAAAATCTTTTATGAAAGGTATATTTAACTTCAAAGAAGTGTCTGGAATTATTATTTTTATAATAAACTAGTAGGCTTAAATAGAGAAACTTTGTTCTTCTTATAATAATAATTACACTCCAATGAAGAAACCAGACTTTATTTTTAAGATTAAATACATATTTGTATTGACACATCTTATACTTCTTATACCAAGAATAGTTAATATTGCATTTACCTACTCTTCTTGAGTACAGACTATAGTCTTAAATGCACATGATTGATTAAACGCTTTCGTCTCCACGTCTCCTGTAATTTTATTTGTGGTTTTTGATATTGCTGCAGTATAGCATGGAAGACGATTTAATGGCGGGCGGTTGTTTTTCATGTGAAATAGTTGATAACAGTTACAATATAAAATCACTTTATTATTAATAGCTTAAAACTTTCCTAAAAACTTTCGAATAATCTATTCCAAGTTCCGGGAGTTCAATAATTCTACCATTTTTAAACACGTTTAACTATTTCACACGAAAACAACCGTTCAATAAAATATATTTTGCATTTCATTGAAGCATGTCGTATGTTTATAGACAGAATATTTATTTTTGATTTAAATTCAATTTTTACTTATTTTAAGAATATATTCCATTTTGAAGAACTTGTATTGTGTTTACTTAAAGTATAACACAGAATATATTGAAGCGTAATATAGGTATAACATAAATATACCAATCTTTATGAAACAATACTTACTTATTTCAAGTATCTACTCTTCTTAAATCAGACTAACTTAATCTCACTAAATAAGAATAACGTTTTATTTAATTCAAGTATAACCATCATTGCGGCATAGGGAATGCAGTTTAGCGTTGACTTAAGATTAATAATATTATAATAAGAATAGCTTTTTTCCGTGCATGTTAAAAAAAGACCTTAATTTCTTTTGGTACAAATAAATCTTAACTTTGCCTTGAAGTAAATTTTATTGCTGCAGGCGAGATGTCAAGAGCTCCACTTTTTCCACGGACATATCTAATCCTTTATGAGATCACTTAATTCGAAATCGAAGTTTTCTAAAGCGGAAGGCTAAGTGGAAATATCTGGCACACTACCACCTGCATTTGTCTGTTCATCACCAGAATCGACCGTGCACTATTCAGGTTGATCAGGAATAGGTAACTCATTACTCCGAAGCACTGAAAGCATGGCAGACTGAAAATCTGGATATTGTATTGCGGAGCTTTTCTTCTTGTTTTGCAACCAAAATAGCGATCACTTGCAGCATTTTCAAATTTTGGCATAAACAAATGCTACAGCTCTGCTTAGTTTATATTTACTATTATTTGCAAACATAATTTAGATTGAATTATTCCAATATAGGTACAGTGTATAAAGTACATTACCTTGTTTTACTTTGAGAGTTATTGAATACACTTTCTATACTTATTTTTATGTTTCAGTATAATGTATTAGATACTTATGATATGATAATAACATCAGGTCTGATCTTTGTTCTTTTGTAAGCAGTAGGTGCTCGACTAGTTCCGGAAACATCTTTCAAAGGCTCTGGTTGTCTAGTTCAATTTGCTAGATATTGTCTTCATAGATTTTAATGTTTGAACTCTATTTTAATCATTCAGGGAAATGCTCACAAGCTTTTCTTTGATCTAAAAGTTAATACAAACTTAACAATTTGTTTGATGCAAATGTAACATTATTTTAAGCCAATTCGTTGCAATACCTACCTCAACAATTTAGAGATAATAGGAGTCATCTAATGTATATTGTAATACATCTATCTAATTGTGTTTCGGTATATTATTTGTTTTTGTTTTCTTCGTCCTTCGAGGAGATTTAGTGATTTAATTTATTAAGTGACAGGCCTCAAGCTCAGTTGATTTTGACACTTAGGCCGGCTCAATCGAATCGATGTTCCCAAGTAACGGTTCCCTGCAGATTTTTAAGGCATATTTACTTGCTGCTTGGCGAATATGGTTTAGAGCAGAAGTTCGATTAACCGAGCTGTGGCGCAAGATGGTTCTTCGTGCGCTTAGACTCGCTATTTCACATAAGTTAAGTTGGCAACAATGTTTCGGAGCCAAGGTGTTGAAATTCGTTTAGTGAGAGATTAGGGCTTTCCTTTTACGATCTAGACTGGTGAGGAGTTGATAAGCCAGCATCTTTTGTGAGGCCTTTTCAAGGTGCCTCATAAACTGGTTGAAATAATTAGGGTCAATATTTTATGATATGTTTTCTACTTTAATATATTTTGACCCAAAGCAGTGTCATGGAGGCTACTTATAAAAGTTTTGTTGAGTTATTGGAATCCTACCTCCACGTAGTAAGTTACAAAATCTGCATGCTTTCTCCAGTGGAATTAATTCTATTTTCAAATCTTTATAGAATAATCTATGTTGCTGTTGCTCTCATATGGCAGATGGTTGGAATTGTCTTGCTTGCTTTTGAAGAAGAAATTGGCCATAGAACCCTATAAATTGTTCTATAGTTAAGATGAAAAACTAGTTAGGTTAAAAGATTTTTTTTTTATGTTAGATATTTATTTTTTGCTAAGATAAACAATTGCCTTCAGGGTCCTCTCCACGGGTACTGTTTCATTGCGATATCTATTTTTGCGTGTTTTAGGTTAAAACCACCACTTGCGTGTTATGCCCTTGTTGCTTATCATCGGCTGAATATTGTGTATCATTGTTTGAAAAAGTCAAGTTATGATTTGAAGTGCTTTGAGGATGCATCGACCATATTTGTACTAATACTGGTAGTAATTTGGAGAATAATTTAAAATTAGAAATACTTACTCCATAAGTTGTAAGTAATATCATTTACGTTTTTGTAAGGCTGTCTTGGCAAAGTTTAGATTTTCTACATATTAAGTGACTAGTTTCACATGTCTAACAACTTGTCTATCAGTTGTCACACGATTGTATATAATAAGCGCTTTTTTCTCATTGCTTTATTGATAATACCTGTGATGTAAATTGTACTGTATAAATTGTTTTTCTATGTCAAAGGATCTTATCCTTAGTAGGGAAAGAATAAAGTATTTATTTTGGAGAAATATTATGTCTTATTGAAAAGCTTCTCTAAAAAGTACTTTTCAGGATTTAATAACATTGTAAATTTTTCCTAGTTGAGTATCAGGTAACTAGGGGGCGCCTAATATCTTTATTAAAGTGTACCGAATAATCCACGAACCTAGCTCTCCACTGTATAACTGGCTGGCGTTCGCATATATTGGTAATTTTGCTAAATGGGTTTAGGAAATGATACCATACAATTTCTCTTTGGGTACTTGTCAGATCATAGGAACAACAAAAGCCATTGAACCTCATTTTCCACTTATGCAACTTTGAAGATTTGCCGCACAATTATTGCAACAGATATGAGGTCCCAGCTCTTATATTGGTCTCGAATTCTGCAGCCAAAATACGGATGGTAGGCTTCTCTTATTAAAGGCCTTTGCTTCTCAAAGGTGGCTTTACCGCATATGTAACAAAAAATATCCGACTTTAGCATAACAAAAAACACAAGATTTACATATTTTGATTCCCGTTACATTTTAGCTGTAAGCCAGTGATACTTTTTATCCATGTAATGATATATTGTTAAAGATCTAATATGGAAACAATATTTCAGTTAGAATAAATTGCACTAAGGCTTAATCTTAATAATCCTAAATTTCGCTTTAAAATTCGCGGCATACCGGAAATAAATCATATTAAGTTCGAAGGCAAAAAGCTTAATAAAATATGCAGATGCAGCGTCGGTGTCTGCTAGGCAAAATTGCTGTTTTATTAGTATTCTCTTGCAACTCCAGATCTCATATATTTGTTCTGGATATGCCATGACGGTAATAAATAAATTAAAACCCTAGGGAACTTCTTCTACCAGACAACATGCCTTTTTGATAAGAATATTTGTCATGGGTCTAACTTGAAATGTTTTTATACGATTGTAGGTACAAAAAAAACGAAAAACTATAATTTCTTAAAACGGCATCACACCAAATACTTACTTTAGTCCAGTGAAACAAATAAATATGTTACATTGTTACTAAAGCCTTGTTTTCTATGTGACTGAATCTATCTCCATTCATTGAAAAAAACAAATTTCCAACGTATTTTATGCCAATTCCCTGGGGTAATTAGACATTACTGACCAAACTCCTGGATGGAATCTTTATGTTTTCCTGTGGTTCTTTGTCACCTCTAAAGAATTTTCCTTGGGGACTTTTGGTTTCTCTATTTAGTTGTGTTAAGTTTTTTTAAACGTTTTTATGAAACGAAGTTGATAAGAGCTTTTAAAGTGTAAAAAGGCATGAAACTGACAAACAAAGTAAAGGCACGATGATATTTTGAAATATCTTAATTGCTATTACCTAGTAGGAGTTTATTGTGCCCGTATACCATCATAAAATGCCATATTATTTCGGTTTTCGTTGATTTTCTTTAATATAACATTCGTTAAAATTGGTTCTTCTTCAAGTCTGACATTTCAAAATCGTAGAATCGCAAATGCGTTTCGCAATGAGAGTATTTTGTCACAGATTTTGTTTATATCTAATATTGGTAACACAATTTTTGAGGTATTATGGCAATCATTCATCTTATGTGCATTACTTTAGTACGTGATTTTAATATATAAAAACGACATGTGCGATTTTTAACTATTTCAGATTTGTTATCAACCTTGATATGTTAAAATCTTTCTCGAGAATATTTTATAAAAAGAATATTAAATTGTTCATAAAAATGCAAATTAAACCCACTTGTCCACGTGCGTTAAATCGCACTAGAACTCTAATATACTATTAGAATTTCCAAGAGTCTCAAATAAAACATTTTATTTTAAAGTTTTAGAGTATAAGGAAACTATAAAGCAGAACATAGATTGTCATCGACTTCGTTTCAGTAGAATTTGAGTTTTAACAGCAATTTTAATTACTTTTCCTATTAATTCGTTCTCGAAATTGTTTCAAATCCAGACCAATGGTTTTATAGTCCATTTTCATAATAGTTACTATTCCCAACTCTATTGCATTAATATAACTAATTATTCAGCTGTAATGGCTTTACAACCAAATAGTTCCAGAGAATTTATGTTTCTTTATAGTGTCGTATAACCTCAAATTATCACCAATAAGAATCAACGTTATGGCCTGCGAATGGCTCTTGAAGACAAACGAATGAAAAGAGAAGAGTATCGTAAAAATTAATAGCTGAAAGTACAAAATTAGTTCGCCATAATAGCGACACCACAATTACAACGCTATAACGGAAACGGCCTTACCATTAAAGTCTATTGCCCAAAAAATACGTTGTAAAGTAACACAGAAGTGATGTTTTAAAATGTAGGTGTAGGTTTCGAATTTTGAGGCTAGACACTTTAGTTAAAAAATTTTGCTTGTAATTTCTAATATGTACTTTGAAAATTATTATAATTAAATTATTAGAATTAGACGAGGAGTTGGCAATGGAAAATAGCACAAATAGACCAGGTGATTCAAGAAATATCATACGACATATTCGATATAATATCGGTATTGCGCATTATTTTTAAAAGTAATACAAAACATGGTGATTTTGATCACAATATAAACACAGGGGAATTCGAAAATATGCGCAAATTTATTTCAAATTCGAGGAACCATGACTTACAATAATGAGCAAACCGTGCTAGAACATATTGGACCCAAGCACGATTCATAAAGGGGCTTTAAGTAAAGGCAACAGTGGAACATTTACAGCTGGAAATAGGGTCAGAATTTCTTATGATTTAGACAACATAATATTTTAAAATTATCACCATATCATAGCCACGTTTATTCGCCAGAGGGATTTGTCTGAAGCTGAAAGAAAGTGCCATGTTGGTAACCAATCATGGTTTAAAGATTCATAAAAAATCAAAGTCATATTACGCATAGTATATTAATACTTCTCTAATTAATCATGAGTAAAATCTATTAATTTACATCGGCACTTAATCGCAGAGATTTCACCATCTGTTTTAACAGTATCCCTTTAATTCGTTGTCTTCCGGAAAGGGAAAAGGAGGTCACACATGTGTTTGCCTAACATAAAATAAAATATTTAGTATTGAGAAGATTTCTTTAGCTTGAACTCCAATCTTATTTCTCGAACATGCCCGTCAACGTCACTTAATTTAGTTTGAAATTTGCTTAAATAGTCTAACAGTTTCTTATTTTTAAAATTAAATGCCTTGTATGAGTGTAGGAAACTCTAAATTCATTTCAGTATCTATTTCTTGTCGCAAGTTTATTACCTTAGCTTTAGTGATTGTTTCTCGACATGTATTTGTTAATTTAGAACTTTTCAGACTTAGTTTACTTGAACCATTAGCATTCCTAGAAAAATAGGTTTATTTAGATCTTTTAAAATATCCTGAGGTTTGATACATAAACCTCCGTATGTTATTTAAGGATAATTTTTTTTCTTGTTCTTCACGTGCCGTCTCCGCGGCGGAGGTTGACAATCATCATAGCGATCCTAACTTTGGAGACGACTGCTCTGAAAAGTTCGGTTGATGTGCACCGTACTATTCTCGCAAGTTGCGCAGTCATGATATTCTTCTCCCTACTACTACTACTCTCTCTTCTACACTTCTTTTGCCTTGGATTTTACCTTGTATAATCAATTGCAGCATAGTATATCTCTTTCCCCGTATAACATGCTCCAGGTATTGCAGCTTTCTAGTTTTGATGGTCTCTACCATCTCCAGCTCCTTGTTCACTCTTGTTTGTCAGGTGTTCCGTCCATGATATTTTTAGGATTCTTCTATACACCCACATTTCATAAGGCTCAAGTTTCTTTACAGTTGCTGCGTTCAGGGTCCAGACCTCCATTTCATAAAGCAAAGTCGAAAAGACATAACACCTTGCTATTCTGATTCTCATATCCAGCTTCAAAACTTTTGTACAGAGCACTCTTCTCAGATTATTAAAGTTTGTTCGTGTCTTTTCTATGCGTATTTTAATTTCTTTAGAGTAGCCGTTGGTAGAGCTGATCATTGTGCCTAAATATCTGTAGTTGTTTACCTGTTCACCTGTCCTGTTATTAATTATTAGAGTCTCATTATTGTTCTGATTTTTTGTTATCTTCATAAATTTCGTTTTTTTTAACTTTATTGTAAGCCCATATTCCTGACCGAATTCAATTATTTTGTTCATCAGTTCCTGAAGATCCTCTAGACTCTCTGATAATATAACTTTATCTTCAGCGTGTCTGATGTTAATCGGTGTTCAATTGACCTTATACCAGCTATTTCTCCCTCAAGCGATTTTTTCAGGATCTCTTCAGAGTATGCGTTTAAAAGTAGTGGGGACAATATACATCCTTGCCTAACTCTTCTTCTAATGTCTATCGCTTCTGACATTTGGTCGTTAATGCGTACCTTTGCCCGTTGTTTATAATATAAATTTGATATGATCCGGAGATGGTTATGGTTTATCTGTTTCGTTTTAAGGGCCTTGATTAATTGATTGTGACGGACTTTGTCGAACGCCTTGTTATAATCTATGAAACATGCTAATATGTCCTGGTTAACGTCTCTGGATTAATATGTTAAATGCAAAGAGGGCCTCACGTGTATCCAAACCTTTACGGAATCCACACTGTGTTTCGTCTATATCCATGTCCAGCTTTTGATATACTCGATTGTGGATTATCTTCAGAAAGAGTTTAAAGTATGGGACATCTAACTGATTGTACAGTGATCATTACATTCTCTAGCGTTTATCTTTTTAGGGAGACAAATAAAAGTTTAGAGTAACCAATCGCTGGGTATAACACCCGAATGGTAAATTCCCTTAAAGAGCCTCACCAGAATGTCCATATGCCTCTCTTCTATAATTTTAAGTATATCGATAGGAAGTTCATCAGGCCCAGAACTTTTTCCATTTCTTGTTGTTTTTAGAGCACGTACTCTTTCTTCCTTGGTGATTTCTGGGCTTGTTTCGTTTGCGTCGAGAGCTATGTGTTCTAGCATTTCTCTCTGGTGCTCGAATAATTCCTCAATGTACTTTCTAGCGTTCCAATTTCTTTCTGATCTCCAATATATTCTTGCCATTTTTATTTAGTAATGCTGTACTCTGATTTATCTGTTGTAGGCCTACCATCTCTTTGCTCTTTTTATGTAAATTAAATAGGTCGTACTTGTTTTGAAGGTCTTCAATCTCTTTGCATTTTTCTTCGAGGTAATTTTCTTGGCTTCCCTTATCTTTTTTCTGATATCGTTACTAACCTGTTTATGTTTGTGACTATCTTTGTTCTTGGTTTGTCTTCATTGTTCCATCATGTTTAATATATCGTCATTCATCCAGTTCCTGTCTTTTAATATTTCTTTGAAAGGGTCGAGAAGGCAATGTTTTAGTTGTTCCCATTGTTTGTCGATATCCTTATTGTTACTGTCAAGCTTATCCAAGTTCTCCTTTATTTTGTGTTGGAGTCTTTCAGTTTTTTCGCCTCTAATCTAGGAGTTCTTTGGTGTCTCTTAATACTTTTAAGTGTAAGTATGACCTGGGTTGTGATCAGAAGAGACGTCTGCTCCAAGTTATGTTTTCAATGTCTTGATTGCATTGCGGTATATTTGTTTAGTCATGATATAGTCTATCTGGTTTCTTTAATATTTTGTCTGGTGTGTGATCACCAAGTATATAACCACCTTCACGGAAGCCTAAAGAATGTGTTTGTTATTACTAGTTCTAGTTCCTCGCAGAATTGCAGTAGTCTATCTCATCATCCACTATGTTCTCCAAGCCCCTGGTCTCCCACAATCTTTCCAGTCTTCTCCTTGCCTATCTTTGCATTAAGATCCCCCATGACCATGGTGATTTCTCCATGCTTAGTTATTTTTAGGACATCTTCAGTATGTTGATTGAAAGTTTCTATCTCATCCTCAGTTCCGTCCACCGTAGGAGCATATATCAAATTCAGTTTGGTGTGAGATGTCTTTAGTTGTATGGTTATTACTCTTTCCGAAATTGGGACGAAACCCTCACTGCTCTACTGGCTTCTTTATTTACAATGATTGCCACGCCGGCGCCGCGCCGTGTCTATGGTGGCTATCATTGTTTTCCAGAGTGACAGTGACCTGAGTCAATCGTCGACTTAATATTTTGCCTTGCGCTTGCCCGTAGATGTATTTTGTTAGTGCTACTTGCCTACCAGTTCGAGTGACGTGAACTACGGTGTTGCCGAATTGAGATTTGTGATTATTCATTTCCAGGACTAAATATCATTGATTAGTGTTAGAGATCATACGTACTATATAGAACATGTTTTTTGGCGGCATGGTGTGACGTGGTAAAATAGAGACACCATAAAACATGGGTGGTTTAGTTTTTGGAAGTCATCACTCTTCTTAGGAACAGGTCGATAGGAATACGTAGATCGAATTTTGATAGCCCTATCATCTGCGACTTCTGCGAGTTAAGCAGAATATTGGGACGCGGTTAGTCAGTGAGTGACGCTAATCATGAGTTAATTAGGATCACGTGTTATTTAAATAATGGAAAAACGAATTATGTACCTTTTCTATTATTGCCCAGATTATTTATTAAATTCAGACAGGATTTGTCAGGTTAAAACTTGGGTAATTCCTGCAAATATTGACGGAAAAGCCATGTAACATGTAGGTAGTACGTATGGGATTGGCTAGATTGGCAGTGATATCTTGTGGAGTGGTTGCGTAAATCGCATGTATTCTTCCTTCCAGCTTCTCCATCCTTTAAATATCGAACAAGGACACTCTTTAAAAGTCGGGCATTGTATAAAGCAGTGTGTTGTGTCGGCAAAGCACATTTTGAGACTCAAGCGGTACTTTCTTATGTTACCATTAGAGCATTACTTAGGTGCCTAGGTTCTATTCCGTAATTGGGATTTTTCACTTTTTCGTCGCAAAGGCTCTGTCCCCTCCATCCTTCTGAGGTAGATTAGATGATTTTAGAGTTTTAGAGCAGATAAAACCCTTGGCAAGCTTTTTTGCCAACGCGAAGAGTTATTCTTCTACCGAAGAATTTCCTTGGGTTCGTCGGCCGTGTAGAAGTTTTCTTTTGTGAGTTACCTGGAGAGGTAGGCCCCTTATTTTTATTAATAGAAATAACTATTTGAATATCGTTTTAGATTACATTATTTTCGATTTCACGGGTGTTTAATGTGCGTTAAACACAGTGTTACTAGTTGATATTACGTTCTAGTGAACTCAAGAAGTGTAAGCGGAACATGATGATGTTTTGAGTAATTAGAGAATTTACAATTTATCGTTTATTTCATCGATCACCCCAATTCAGAAATAATCGTTCTGGGAGATTTCAATGCCCACAATACCGACTGGCTCAAACATGACAACAGGACCGACAACGAAGGTAGAGAAGCTGAAGCATTTGGCGTCAGCTGCGAGCTTACTCAACTTGTAGACGAACCAACTCGAATCTCTGAGAGGGGCGAATTCGCCGCCCTCCTGAATCTTTTTCTAACCACCAATCCTGACCAGTACATAATTACAGTTAGTCTGCCTTAGGTACTTCCGACCACAAACTTATTACAACGGTTTGTGAATTGCCACTTCTACAGAAGGATCCACCATTTCCTCGCAAAATATGGCATTACAATTTTGCAAACTGGGACGATCTAAGGGAGTTATACCTAGATTTTCCTTGGCTCGACGTCTGCTTTGGCACTGATGGCCCGTCATTCTCCTGCGAAGAGATTACGCAAGTAATATCCTCAAGAATGGAAGCATTCGTCCCAAATTCCATCAAGTTACCGTCAAAAGGAAAGCCCTGGCTTGACAGAAGATGATAAAGGGCTGTAGATAGGAAACAGCAAGCCAAGAAGTACTGGCAGCAAAATCAGACTGCTGAAAATCGCAATTATTTTGTCGAAACGAGAAACGAATGCAAATTTCTGATCGACGAAACTAAGGACAAACACAATCAGAGAATCAGGAATAAAGTTTGGCAAAGCCCTGTAGTATGAGGGTAGAACACCTTGTAGGATCGAAGAGATATTGTATAATAATATAAAACAATAAATATGCACATTTAACTGCATGGCTTGGCATTGACACGATTACACCTTGACACAGACTTGTAACACTAAAACACAGACAGAATATATTGAACTATGTAGAACACGGGTCGTTTCAATTAACCAATATCCGATAGCAAGATCAGAAACTATTACATGGCGGTCCTACCAGGATTTCTTGGACTAGACCCGTATAAATATTGTCAAATGAACTACTGAATTAACGGATAAATATGAGAAAAGAATTATTTTAAATGACTTTCATTTACTTCCCACTAGTAGTCACGCAGGAGTGAATAGAATGGTGAATAATATCAAGAAGTATTAGTTTTGACAAGTCTAGACAATTACTTCTACAGCCAACGTCTCATTCCATAAGATATATTTGGATATTGTAGGTCCACTCCCTACAGATATACACGGATATACATATATTCTCACCCTACAATGCGAATTATCTAAATTCGTGGAAGCATATCCTTTAAAGAATAAAGACTCCGCACCGTATCTATCGCACGTTCTTTTGTGGAGAACTTTTTCTTACGATATGGGATCCCAAAAGAAATTGTAACGGATATAGGTTCTGAGTTTAATTCCTCCACTATGACTGTGACGTGTGGACTCTTAAATATAAAACAAATACATTCCACACCTTACCATGACGAAAGCATTGGTGTATTAGAAAATTCCCATAAAGTCTTAGGTGCTTCCCTGCGAATCCAAACTCAAAGTCATGACGCGGCTTGGAGCACATGGCTGTCTTACTGCTGCTTTTCTCACAACACTTCGGTTCATAGCGAAACTAAATGCACCCCCTTTGAACTTGTTTTTGGTAAAAAATTTAATATTCCCACCAATTTAAACAAAATCGTGGAATCTTTTTACAACCTTGAAAACTACCCCCTTGAATTAAAGTATGGGTTACAAAAGGCTCACGAAGATGCCAGAACAAACTTAATAAAATCAAAAACGAAACGAAAAGAAAATTATGTTGAAAAAATGAACCCCATTGATTACAATCAAGGCGATTTAGTGCTAGTAAAAAATGAGGCCGGATACTAGTGATGGGCGGTCCGGGTCCGTTGATGGATTCGGTCCACCTGAATCAGTCCGTCAGTGGACCCGGTCCAATGGATTCGGTCGAGTGGACCGACTCAGGCTTCACTGTTCCTTGGCATGAATGGCATCACATACCTATCGATTGCTTCCCGGTCCGGCGGGTCCGGTATCCGCCGCGCCCTGAAGCACAAACGTTTGTGTTATGCCGACGGGAGTTTTTTGCATAACCTGCATTATTTTTTCTAAGATTTGGTGAGGTTTAAATGTTTTATTTAAATTGAAAATAATATTGATATTGAACAGCATACGAATTTGATTTTAAATAGGCAGCATAAAATTATACAAAATCAATAATTTCCATATCAAATGGAACTGAGCTCTTGTAGTTTATATTTTATATATATTTTGTTTTAAAAAATGTCTGCTATTTTCTTTAGTTTTTTTAAAAATATCTATTGTACTAAATTTTTTTAATGTAAAAAAATGTTATTTAAAATTTTAAAACAAAAGCAACCATTAAAAATTTTCTTATAATAACAAATGCATACGCGATTATTACGCAAAAGGTGTGTCTGGTTTCTCAAATAAAATTCGTAGCGGCAGCTGTGCCGCTACGGACTGGGACCGAATTGTATTAATTCAAGGAACTCGACTCCTATAAATCGTTGCTTCACCCGAACCGATTCACCACGGCATCGCTTGCAGTTCTCGCACCGCGATTTCTGCTCCGTTGAAGCCAGTAGTGGACCGGGTCCGAATGATATGACGGATTCGGTCCGACTCGTTCCGTTACTGGATTCGTTCATTTGGACCGGGTCCATCCGAACCGACACACCTCTACCGGATACAAGATATCAAGTCCTTGTTTTCTGGGTCTCTATGTAGTAGTTTAGGATGGATCTCCAAATGTTACAATCGTTAAAGATAATAAAAATATTGTAATCCATAGAAATAGGACTAAATTGTATTACAATTAGTTATTGATATAGGGAAGTGTATTATTATAGCATATTATTATAGGGCACCACTTTCTATTTTCTTACCCTATCTACCTGTTATGTATAAAATTTCCTTTTCATCTTATTCTTTGTAAGTGTAGAAATAATGAATATATAGTAAGTGATGTGAATGAAGGTAAATTATTGCGTGCTATAATCAGCAGAAATTTTCATTCGAAGAACGTAAATTTCTTTTAAAATTCCCAGGTAGATGTAGTATGAAGGTAGAACACCCTGTAGGATCGAATAATTAGGTATTGAATAATAACCACTATTGATTAATAATTAAACATTAAATGTATACATTTAATTGCATAGCTTGGCATTGACACGATTACACCATGACACAGTTTTGTAGCACTAAAACACAGGCAGAATATATTGAACTATGCAGAACACGAGTCGTTTCAATTAACCGGCATCCGATAGCAAGATCATAAATTATTACAGCACCAGTGGCTCCAGGAATTTCTGGTCGGTAACAAAGGTGGTAAGTAATAACGTTACAAAAAAGTACACCCACCTATTACAGACGAACGTGGTATCAGGGCGACTACAACCAAGGAAAAAGCAAGCATGCTTGCTGAAATGTTTTCATCGCACTCTACCTTAGACGCCCCCCAGGGCAAATCTCTTCCCACCGTCTCGAACATCAACACTGCTATGGCAGAAGTAAAGTTTCATGACCGTGATATTCATAGAATCCTTAAAGAACTAGATACACAAAAGGGAGCAGGACCGGACGAAATACCTGCCATCTTGTTAAAGAACTGCGCCATCGAACTAACACCCGTTTTTTCCAGAGTTTTTTCTCTGCCGTACCGAAAAGGGATTTACTCATCTTCTTGGAAAGTCGCTCGAATGCAACTTGTTCCAAAAAAGGCAATAAAACCACGTCCTCAAACTATAGCCCAATTGACTTGCTTCCCATAATCTCCAAAGTCATGGAACGTGTAGTCAATCAGCAACTACTCAAGTACCTTGAGAACAACAGAATAATCAGCCATCAATACGGTATTCGCAAAGAGAGATCGACAGGAGATATATTGGCCTATGTCACTCATGTATGAAGTAGGGCAATTAAAAACTACGGAGAGTCTCGAGCGATTGCGTTGGATATTTCGAAGGCATTCGACAGAGTTTGGCATGACGGATTGCTCAACAAACTGCCATCCTTCGGACTGCCAGCATCTCTTTGCAGTTGGCTTGCCAGTTTCCTTAAGAACCGATCTCTGTACATTGCAGTTGATGGACACATCTCAGACACATTTACCATTAACTCTGTTCCTCATCTATATTAATGACTGCTGAACGAAACGAATAATCCTGTTTACAATTTTACAGATGACAGTACCCTCTCTCCCAATTTAGATCAGAAAAACCTTTACCAGGGACTGATACTTATCACCGCAGACAGGAGCAGATTACAACAATTAATCAAGACCTTGAGAAAGTAGTTCAAACTTGGGACAACAGAAATTTGGTCCAGTTCCATGCAGCAAAGACTCAAGCACCCAAGTTTACCAAGATGGCCAATACGGCTTACAATGACATAATTATGGTAGGATCGACCATTACTTCTTCTTCGAAAATCGGAGTGACAACAATTTAATTTTCTAAGCTTTAAATAGTTATTGCACTTCAAGCATTATTTTGAATGAAGTAAATTATGTAGAGCATTTGCAATTAGTTATTAAAGTATCATCTTCCTTTCCTTTAAACATATTTGCTACCGTCAAGTATAATTTTAAGCAACATAGTGGAGTATTAGTATATTTTCTTTATCATTTTAATTCACTTGAAGTTAAATACTGAGAGCTGAGTCAAACCATTCTTTCAGTGTTTCAGATGGAAAGTAAATAGTAGGAATAATTACATTGAATTAATCGTCCTCAATAATAGTATCGTTTTGATTTTTTATTGATTAAGTTCTAGTTTTATTATTTACTTTTTTCGTAGTTGGAGATTTTCCGGCTTGTGTCATCTACAAGTTGGTGGCGCCATTTAAATAAATTTACCCCTCTGCCTCCTCTTACTTCTGGAATTCAAGTTAGGGCTTAATTTGCACACTTAGAAGACAGCTGGTTCTGGCTTATGAATCTTTAAATTTGAATTTTCTTTCTATTCATTCTTAGTTCCTTCCAAATTGAGGTGAAAGTAAATAAATAAAATTAGAAGTCAACAATGGCATGTTATCAGAAAGATGTAAAAAAACTTCATATATAATTACATAAGGATATATTTTTATTGGTTTTCATGCACGTCATGAGACTGAATGAAGTCTTGGAGACAACATCACAATTAAGCCTTTTGTGGAGAAATAATAATTATGCGTTTTGTTAGGTTTGATGTTATGCAAAATGCAAATTTTCAGATTCTTTATTAAATCCCTAATGCATTTTTAACGAAGTCGGTAAATTCGCAGGATCATAATTTCACTACACAACTGCAATTTATATAGAGGTGGGCGCAATATAATTAGAATTAAAGATAAAACGTGATAGGTTAATTAGGCATGATCACTAATGTCTACATGCTACAAGGCTGATGCTTGTAATTCGAGGGGGGAAGGGTTCGTTAGTTGTTTCTCCAAAACTCGCCAGTGTTCGATATAATAGCGGCGGGAGATTCCTCGGCGACCGCAGCCCGCGCGCGCTGTTGCCAACCTTCTCCTAGGCCAGCATCTCGAAACCGCAGCACATTGCGACCCCTTCGGCTTCACCGCCTTAACCCCATCTCTCTGTCGCCCCCCCCAATCCACCCCCACACTCTTAACGGCGACGGGGGAACGTTTTACTGTTTTATTGATTAATTGAGTTCAGCCGAATTTCTGCCGCTTCGGATTTTGGTTTTATTACGTTTTATACTTATCCTTACATTTATAATGGTCAAATGTGAAAATTAGATGCATTTTGTGGAAATATTTATTGCAATACGTAAGCTGTAATATATATAATCAATCACTTTTACTCATATACTTAAGTCTTCTTCTAGCAAATTTTGTATTCGTTTAAATAAATTAGTTTTTAATATGTAAGCAGAATTCAAGTAGTCTACTTAAAGTAATTTCATGACGTATTGGCTATTAGCTTACACGATGCGAACATAAATGACAAGGGTGGAATTAGATTTTAGTCATACAGCGTAATGGCAGGTGTTGGCTTGACATAATAGGGCGGCAGGCCGAAAATTCTCGTTACACAGTCACCATTTCATTGAATCATCAGTTTTTAGATTTTTGCTAGTAGATAGGCAGGTTGTGCCTCATTGAACTGACAGATTTCCCACAATTTTGTTTAGGTTTATGATGTTATTGTAGCTTAATTAAAACCCCCTTCTGGGAGATTTTACTGAGAGTTCATAAAATGGATCATAAAACAAAAACACCCGCACTCGGACTATAGCTTTTGTTCGTCTTGGCATTCTCACAAAAAGTTGTCAAATGTCATTTTGGTCAGTTTCGACCGAGTACATCCACTACCGAGTAGCGACATTACGGGTTTCAATTTTCATGGCGCCTGCACGAAATAGATTGTTTAGCTGTCATATGACAAAGCAAATGATATTTAATTTATAGTCAAGCGGTTGATGTATTTGTTGCGATCATGGGGTCATGTTTCGTTTAGCGGAAATCCGTTAGGAAAAGAATAAATTTATTTTTTGGTATTAGAGTATCTCTCTCAACGCAGGACAATTAAAATTTTTCGCCGCAAATACATCATTGTCATTTAAAAAAAAAATTAAAAGTTTAGAAGATCGAAAATGTATTTGAAAAAAAATGTTTGGCTAAGAGTGCCTCTCTACCCCTCTAATCCAAATTAACCAGAGTAAAAAGACTATTGACTATTCCCAACTAACCCAAACCAACCACAGCTCTTCCAAACTAATCAATAGAAACCAACACTCACCCAAACTAACCAAAACCAACTCAGACTAATCAAGATTAACCCAAATTAACTAAGACTAAACAAAGCTAACCCTAATTAACCAGAGTAAAGAGAAAAGCGCGCTACGTGTGCTTGTCTCTTCACTACCCCAAACTAACCTAAACCAACTACAAGTAATCCAATCTAATCAAAACTAACTAACACTAATCAAGATTAACCCAGACTAACCAAAAATAAATCAGACTACGCAAAACTGATCCCAATTAACCAGAGGGAAGAGACAAGCGCGCGTAGCGCGCCTTTACTAATCCCAAACAAAGCAAAAATAATAGAAACTATCTTTAATTAACTGAACAAGCGCAATGAGACAAGCGAGCTACGCGCTTGACCAACTCTACCTAATACAGAACCAAAATTAACCCAAACTAACAAAACACACGGATCTACTATGTCAATTTAAATAATTTCTATAATATTTTCCATATGAAGAATTCCCGCGAAAAAAATTGTACAGGTTTAAAGAGCAAATTACTAGCCAAATAGAATTATTATCTAATTTTCATCTCCATAACAGATTTCCGATATTCAAAACTACAAAAAAATTAAAATTTTTCATTAATTAGACATTTTCGGAATAACATCATTTTATTAAATTAATAGTTTTTTTATCCGATCGGACGAAAAACGATACCTTTCCGATGTGTTTTCTCACCGCAAAAGTCATGTTTCCAGAATATTGTATTCGCTGCTTGGCAACATGCAATAACTGTACAAGAATAGAAAATAACTGTCCGGGAATATAACATTCCCGTCCTAGGCCGGGAATGTAACATTTCTGTCATATTCAAACGCCTTGTTTGTCAGATCTGACGTCTATCAAAAGTAACATTTAGCTGTAGTTTCGTAGCTACGTAATAAACTTCAAGCTCGCTCGATTCAAAACTTGATATTATGTTGAGTTTAAATTTAAAACACCGTTTTTATTTAGAGTAATATTTGGCTCTATTTATATAAGTACGTATTCTAATTAATTTCGATCGGATAAAAAATAGTATGTGCAACTCGTAGGAAAAGCACATTCCTGGACTCCTGTGTTGCTGGCCTCGGCTGCGCCTCGTCCAGCAACTACCACAGTCGTCCAGGAATGTTTTGCTTTTCCTCCTAGTTACACAATATACTATTTTTGGACCGGCCTATAGCAAACAAAATAATAGGAAAATTATCCAAAGACAGGATTTAGTTAAATTACGGTATAAAAAATCGAATTTTCTGGAAAACAAAACATTTCCTAAGGATTTTTTTTTATATATTCTTATGTAAAATCGTCCCGTAGAACGATATTTTTTGTAGCCGATTTCCGCTAAAAGAAACATGAGCCGCGATCATTGTGAAAAGGATGCTTCATTTATAGTCAGGCAGTTGATGTATTCATTGCGATCATTGTACGTACGTTTGTCCAGAAATAGTATTCTTTTTAATGTAAAAAATAACTTCTAGCAGATTATATAAGTTTAGTTTACCAAAATATAGCACATAAATACATATTACTTCAACTTTCGTTCGTTTTTACAGTTTATAACATTAGGGGTGGTTGTAAAAACCGAAAAAAATATATATATTCGATTCGTCTCAATCCCCGATCTAACGCGGTTAGTTTCACTTAGTATAAACTTATTTTTAACCATTTAAGTGAATTCCGATAATTTATACTCAATTTTATTAGATTTGGTTAGTTCTGGTTAGTTGTCGAATCACCTTTCGATTAGTTTAACTTATTCTCAACCTAATTTAGTCATTTGAGTCGGTTCCGCTAGGTTATAATCAATTTTAATAAATTTGGTTAGTTTGGGTTAGTCGTCGAATCAACTTTCGGTTAGTTTCACTTATTCTCAACTTATTTTAATCATTTGAGGCAACAAATTTGATTTTTCTAGACTATAAATTAAAAATGTTTCTTTTGTGTGTGATAAAATAAAGCAAACAAGATATTTTCTTCTAATAAAGTTTTTCAATGATATTCATATTGATTCAACCGCAAATATCCCTATTTCATTAAGTCCACTTCAAATTATCGACAGTGTAAACGAGTTCTTCATAATTTAACCAGTGAAATAGGTTGTTTATCCGTCAAACGCGTCAAATGAGAGAGAAAGAAAATTTTACCCCCAAACATCAAAGGTTCCGACGGTTTCTGTCGCTACTCGGTGGTGGATGTACTCGGGTTTCGACCCAATCGTTAACTACACTGAAAAAAGTATCTGTAATTTTACAATAAATTTTCAAATTTTAGTGTGACCGGTAATTTTTTTGGAATATTGCAAATAAATTATAACCTGAGAACAATTACAAAATTTTTGAAAATAAGTTTCCAGTTTTATTGTATTGTATCTGAATTTTACTGAAATCCTTGGAGCTATTGCCAACTGTTTGTAAAATCATCAGCATAATTACAACTAACTACCCAACTATCTTTCAATATCACACAACATCGTAAAGTCTGAGGATCAGGGCCTTACAAAGATGCTAGAGACTGAGCTGTTTACAAACATATAAAAAGTGCTTTTTTCAAAAAAGCAATTTTTCCAATGTTTTCTTTTGGTTGCTTTGATCATCGAGGTAGCAGAAGCATGTAGAAGTGTAGAGTTGTGTTACCTCTTTTTCAGAGATATTGTGGATATGGATACCAGACTTTTAGCCACCATCAGAAATACAAAAATTGATATAGATTGTTCTTTTGTGATGAAGAAACTTCAGCAAAGTTGTGACAAGGGTGGTTGGCCCGTGCAGGAAATATATGGATTTAAGGGCAAACAAAGGGAAACAGATGTTTTTTACAACATAGAAACGAAAAAGTTCGGGCCACAATCTTCAAAAAAAAAACGAAATTCCTGAACCTGCCAGGTGCGATTGGATTTCTGCAAGATAAGAGGCATCAACACAAATATTAACTCAATCCACCAGCACCTATAAGCCTCACATTTTAGCTCTGTCATAAATAAGAGTGAAATCAAGCACTACACATGTTTACTTGAATATACCCGGATATAACCTTTACTCCCGATTTCGATATAACTCTGGATTAGCTATTTTTATACGAGACGATTTATGTTATCATCGAGAAGAAATATACAAACAGAAGGACTTCGATGTCAAGTGGTCCAAATTAAGCACAGATCGAGCAACCAAATTAATTTGTTGCTTGTATAGACAACCTGGCGACCACCAATATAAACGGCTTTCAAATCGATTTTCTGCAGATCAACTTTCCAACGGCAGAAATTGTCATAGTAGGAGACTTCAACGTACATAACAGCGACTGGTTGAAACACTCCCAACAAAAACGACGATGAAAGACGAGAAGCCGAGTCTTTTGCTATAGGCCACGGACTTACTCAGCTGGATAACGAACCTACCAGGAACCCTGTGCGTCAAAAAGACTTTGCTAGCCTCCTGGATCCATTCTTAACAACTAATCCTGACCTCTACACCGTAACTGTCCAATTTCCGTTGGGCTCAGCAGACCACCATCTTATCTCCGCAACCTGTGAACTTGCTATCGAAATACTTGCTATCGAAAGGTTTGGCACTACAAATCTGAAAGTGGCGTGATCTTCGCGAATTTAATTTTTTTTTCCTTGGAAAGATGCCTGCTTTAGGAATCAAAACACCCCTGAATCTGAGGTTAGCGTAGAGGTGGGGCCCCCTCCGGGAGGTGCCACAAAGGAGGGGCTCCGTCAGTCTGACTCAGACTGAGGGGCAACCTTCAGTATGAATGAAGGGTGGGCGGGCGTTGACCATGTCCATTTTACAGATAAATCTGCAGCATATTAGGACTGCTACGGCCCACCTATGCAGCAAGATAGTAGAGGAGGGTACAGCAATTGTACTTATCCAGAAACCTTGGATTGTTAAATCCAGGGTAAAAGGGCTGTCCATGGCGGGATCTGTATTGTATACACTGGATCCGACTATGGGGGACCCCAGACATTGACAGTGGGACTGGAGGCCTTTTTCCTAAGGGATAAGGCTACCAGGGACCTGGTCCCTATCCTAGTCAAGATTCCTACAAGCGTAGGTGTACAGAGGGTGGTACTAGCGTCAGCGTACTCCCCAGCCGATCAACCCTGCCCGCCGGAGGGCATCAGGAATCTGGTTACCTACTGCGAGGAGGTAAATATGCCACTCCTGATTGGATGTGATAGCAACGCGCATCACATAGTGTGGGACATTGCTGGATCCAATCGGAGGGGGGAAGAGTTGTTGGAATTCATTGCATCTGTAGGGCTGCAGATAGCCAACAAAAGGAGTGAGTTCACTTTTTTCACTACGGGACGAAGCTTGGTCATAGACTTGACTCTGTGCACCAGGGATTTGTTCCCGGATATTACGAAATGGGATGTGTTTGTGGAAGACTCGATGTCGGACCGCAGATACATCAATATAGAACTGGGCCCTTCTCAACGAGAGCTGAGGAGGTTAGGAACCCCAAAGCAACCAACGGGACCTGTATAGGGAGGAGCTTAGCGTCTAAGGGACATGCCGAGGAAGTACAGGGCCGCCGATGAGCTGGATGACGCCGCAAGGTGGATAGGATCATCGATGGCCGGGGATTTCGCAAGCAGCTGCCCCGTGACTAAGCCTCACTGTAAAGGGAAAACTCTTTGGTGGAATTCAACCCTGTAGAACCTTAGGACACAGCTGAGAAGGCTCTTTAATAGGTCTAGACACAGCGGGGTGGATACTGACTAGGACCTATATAAAGAGGCCCGGGTACAGTACAAAAGGGAGCTGAGAGGATCGCAAAGGAGTGCCTGGAGGGCCTACTGTGGAGGGGCATCCCAAGCCCCGGCCGCTGCTAGTCTCTGCAAGGTGCTGTCAGGGGATCCACTCGTCAAATTGGGCAGTGTCCGTAAGCCAGGTGGAGGCTATACGTCGTCACCGGCGGATACTCTGCACCAGCTACTGACCACACACTTCCCAGCCTCAACAGCCATGGGCCGGGGAGGTGAGGGCGGGGCTGGGTTCAGCATTAGAGCTGACTATGGCACTGCCAAAAAGATGGTCACCTACAATAGGCTAAGGTGGGCGATCGAGACCTTCGCCCCGTTTAAGGCGGCAGGTGAGGATGGGGTCTTTCCAGCGCTGTTGCAGCATGACGGAGGACTTCATAGCATGCCGCTGATGAACCTTTTCAGGGCTTCTATCGCACACGGGTACGTGCCGGAGCCCTGGAAGCACAGCAGAGTGGTGTTCATTCCCAAGGCGGGAAGGAACGACTATACCGATACGAAATCGTCCTATTTGTCTCACCAACTTCTTGATGAAGACACTTGAGAGACTGGTGGACCGATACCTTAGGGAGTGGGTGGCCCCTCTGAGTCCGGAACAGCACTCATATCGAACGGGCAGGTCGGTGGACTCGGCTCTTCACCACTTGGTATCCAGGCTGGAGGAGGGGCTGGGAGGCGGACGGCTATCGGTGTGCATATTTGCGGATATTGAAGGAGCCTTCAATAACACATCCGTGTGCTCGATCTGCCGATCGGTGGGGCGAACGGGGGTGGGTCCGGTCATAACGAGCTGGATCCGCTCCATGCTCACCGGGCGGAAGGTCGAGGATAGGCTGGAAGATGAGGTGGTTGGGGTTGGAGGCGTCGGAGGGGGGCGGTTCTGTCCCCCCTCCTGTGGTGCCTAGTGGTGGACGAGATCCTTCGTATGAGAGTAGAGCATGGGGTCTATGCACACGCCTATGCAGACGACGCCGTGATTATGGCACAAGGAAACGAAGTGGGAATATTGCAGAGGCTTCTGGAGGAAGCACTGACAAGGTTCTCACAGTGGTGTAGGGATAACGAACTCAGAGCGAATCCCAGCAAGGTAGAGATGGTCATCTTTACCAGAAAAAGGAAGTTGGAGGTGTGTGTCTCCCAACATCGCGTTGGAAGGAACCCCTGTTGTGGCGAAGAAATGCGTCAAGTATCTGGGTGCCTGGTTGGACTCCAAACTGATCTTTCAGGAACACGTTCGGCTCAAGACCGCGGCGGCGCTCAGTGACCTATGTACTTGCCGTAGGGAGCGGGGAGGGACCTGGGGACTTGGGCCGAAAACTATGCGATATACAGGGCGATGATCGTTCCGATGCTCATGCACGGATCGGTTTTTTGATGGCCAGGATCCATGAAAATGGCGTCCAGACTAGTGCTGGACAAATTACAGCGACTTGCATGCCTCTGCATCACCGGGGCTATGAGGACGGCACCCACAAGGGCCCTGGAGGTGCTGGTGGGGTTGCCCCCGCTGACTGACCGGGTAGCGATTTTACTAAACATACTTAACGCCAGCACAAGACACGCCCACCGTAAGACGCCAGCTTAAAAAATCTCCGATATACTCGGCGCCAGCACATCGCACTAAATATACTCCCCTCCAGCACAATGCTTAGTGTCATCTTGGCTAGCAGAAAGCAGGTGTGTAGAAGTTTGGCTTAAGTGAGAATGCGAGGTAATGGTTTCGACGCTCGTCCCTGGAAAGTTTTTGGTACTTATTTTCTTTTGGGTTAATTTGTTTTTTGACATGCATTGGGTTAGCTTGGGTTAGTTTTGTTGGTTGCGTCCCGCAGCCAGAGTAGCGAGTGGAGAGCATTGCATGAAGTAAAAATATAAAAATTCTTTGCATTGCCAAATAGGTGAAAAATACTATAATATACCTGACGTATACGTGATTTTACAAAATTAACTTCACGCTAGCACAAGATACGTCCATCCTAATATGTCAGGTATATTATAGTCTTTTTCACGTATTTTCGAAATGCATTTTTTTTACATTTTCTCTTCATGTAATGCTCTCCACTTGCTTCGCTGGCTGCGGGACGCAACCAACAAAAACTAACCCAAGCTAACCCAATGCATGTCAAAAAACTAACTAACCCAAAAAAAAACATAAATACACAAAAATACGCATTTTCACTTGAGCTAAACTTTTATACATTTGCTTCCACCAAGCCCTGTGCTGGAGCGCAGTATATTGAGTGCGATATGCTGGCGCCGAGTATATCGGAGATTTTTAAAGCTGACGTATTACGGTAGGCGTGTCTTGTGCTGGCGTTATGTATATTTAGTAAAATCGCGACCGGGTAAGGCACCAGACAGCCAGAGCGGCCATGAGATTGGCTGATGTGGGTATGTGGAGGGACAACGGCTCCTGCTGGGGCCACTGTGGTCTATGGCGAGGTCTGTCTTAGGACCTAGCGATCCTGGGTATGCTAGGTGACGCGATGGTTCCTGAGATAGGCTTCCCCGAGAGACTAAACATCCTCTTCCCTACAAAGGAGGACTGGAAAGAGGGAAAGATGAGAACCTGAGACCTGAGATGGGCTAGTCTGGTTCACAGACGGGTCCAGAATGGGAACACTGTCCGGAGCAGGTGCGTACTGTGAGGCTCTGGGGCGGGAATTATACGCCTCACTTGGCGAGCACACTACGGTTTTCCAAGCGGAAATTGTTACGATCATGATGGGGTTAAGGCTCAATGTCGGTGGCAGGAGAATTTTCTTCTACTCCGACAGCAAGGCCGCACTCATGGCGCTGAAGTCGGTCCGTACGCGCTCTATGTTGATAAGGGAGTGTAGAAGTTGGCTGCAGCTGGTGCAGCTGGTATGTTTTTTCATCCTCTTTTCTTTCGAATGGGCAGGCATCGTAAGTGATCGTCAGTATGGCTTCCGCAAGCGCAGATCAACGGGAGATCTCCTGATTTACGTGACCAACCTGCGGACCAAAGCCATCGAGAGCTAAGGCAAATTTCTTGCAGTGGTTCTCGACATATCCAAAGCATTTGATAGGGTGTGGCATGGCGGATTGTTAAGCAAATTCACAGCATATGGACTACCAGCGGCACTGCTTCCATGGCTTTCCAATTTCTAAAGGCATCGAAGCGTCCGAGTTGGTATCTCGGAAGAATTGAAAATCAATGCTGGGATTCCTCAAGGGTGTATAACTGTATATTGTCTCCCACACTCTTCCTGTGCTATATGAACGATCTCTTAGACAGAATAAACAATTCTATTTACAGCTTTGCAGACGACAGTACTCTTATATCTTCATTTATGTCGCGGACTCCAATGACCACTATTCGTTCCTCACGCGAGCGAGCAAGAGAAAATCAGATTGCTGCCATTATTGAGGATATAAAAGCTACCGTGGAATGGGGTGAGCAAAATAATGTCTAGTTTAACGCAGGAAAAAATCAAGCAGCTGTCTTCTCAAAAAAGAACACCGCAGTACCTGACTTATCAATGACAGGAAAAAACTGACACTGGCCTCATCCATAAGCTTGCTGAGCATCAACGTAGAAAACAACATGTCTTGGAGTAAACATGTCGCCAAAACCACCAAGGCAGCAGCACAAAAGCTAAGAGCACTCTATAGGGCAAAAAAGTTATATTCATATCATCAGCTTTTACTGCTCTATAAGGCCCAGATAAGACCATCTCTGGATTACTGTTCTCATGTGCGGAGCTCGGCACCCAAACACTTTTCTGAGATAACCCTTAGCCCCTTCCCATTCTATCAGTGAAGTGCTCGTTGCATGAGTCTCCCTATATTCCGATCATCAATAATGACTGATGACCAGGTCATCAGCATAGGCTTGAGTGTTAATCTCTCCCTTATTCAGTTCCTGCAATAAGCTCTCTTCAACTAGACACCACCGGAGGAGCGATATTGGGGTTATGCCTTAAATAAAAATAAACTTTTTACGATTAATTACTGATTACAAACTATAGTTAATACGTCAAATAATTTGATAATTAAACAGGTAGATCGATTTGAAAAGTCGCCATCCGCACCTTTCCCAAACATTTTGTACGAATGTGATAGGTTGAAAAACAAAAGTCAGCACACATCCTGTTCCAATTAAGCGATAGTTTGGCAAATTTCAAGATGTTTTCCACTTGAACATTCCTTGTTATATAGAATATATGCTAAATAATTAATAACCATATTTTATATCCCGGAAGTTAGTCCATAAATTCAAAATGAAATTAAATATCTCATAATATATTTTTGGCTCAGGAACAGGAGACACTTTTAATTGCCCTTCTAAGCAGAAAACACGAGGCTATATGTAATAAACACAAAATAAATCTCAAAATTCTGCCTACCTAATCATAAATACAACTAAATTATGCCCTCATAAATCCATTACACGTGGTTCACGAAAATTTGTGGCCTCCAATATATCAGAAAAATTTTACAGTAAGGTAGCATGAGTTATGTAGTAACTTTATATTTACGATATTAATTTCCTTGCGTTTCCTTGTTTCGGGAAGTCATCAGTAGCGGTTGGAATCTTTATGACGTTATGCTTATATTTCCCACTTTATTTTAAGTTTCGATGCGATTAAACGTATTTTATTATGAGCATATTATATCGCCGAGCGCAATATAATAATTCAGAGATGTGAGAAGTGAGGAAACAAATAGGGTAAAATTCGCAAAATTAGTACAGTGACATGCACATAAGAGATCAAGGACAGTGACTTATTTAGAATGACTGATTATTTTACAAGAAATTGTAATATTCCTTAATAACCAAGTACAACAAGCTTTTCGAGTATTTTTGAAGTTTGGTTCAGGTACAAGTTCGTTGGAACTGAAAATATGTCAGATTACTAATTTTGTTCAAACTTTTGTTCATGAAAGGAAAACATGCTTACTAATGCTACCAGAGACAAAATGTTCTTGGAACATTTAAATTAATAAACATAAAAGTACCAGTAGGCAAAAAAAAAACAATTTTTTTAGAGTGTAATTAGATTGTTTTCTAAAACAAGACGATAAAATCAAGATGATATCAATCACAAAAAGGAAATAGAGGTCCCAATGTGTATATCATAAAATGATTATTTCTCCATATAATTCAGTTTTGCTTTCAAGTATCATCCATCAAAATGTCAAATAAAGCTTGGTCTGAGGAGCAGCAAGAGGTGATAATGACTTTGGCACTCGACCGGTAAAAAGACGTGTGCATTAAGGGTGGAGGCAAGCGATTGTGACAGTGTAGAACGATGGGACAAGACGATTAGAAATAATTTAGACAAGAAGTCGCCAGGTGATATGGCTAGATTACTGGACTTTGATTCGTAATTAAGGGTAAAAAATTGCTGATTCACAAATTATAGTACAGGAAATTTATAAATTGGGTTTTACATATTTATCGAACGAATAGCGTGCATCACTATATTTTAACATAACTTATATTTTTAGAACCGACAACAGAAGCCATAACAGAAAAGTAATTACGGAGTGTACTTCAGTTTACCAGCTATGTCTGCGAATCAAGAAGAAGTTAGATTTGTAGATTCAAACTTTGAAAAAAACTGTGCAATGATGCTTTGAGAGATCTGGAACGGATTTTTCAGAAAAAGATGGCGATCCTGAGAGCAACCTTACTACCGAGAGTGTCATTGCGAACTAAAAACCACCAATTAATTATCATCCTGTCCTGAGTTTGAGCTTGAACTTGTAAAATATTATATAACATAAATATTATAAACAACGCGATCGAACAGCGCAGGCAATTATGAACCTTAGAGTTACAATGGTCAGCAAACTTTATTATATAAATAGTCAACCGGACCATTATATTAGTCCGACAGACTGTTGTCTCTCTCCTATTCCGCTCTAATCATTGCTGCAGTTCACAGGAACGTGTCTCTTGTAGTTCTTGAGGGATACGCATAATCCCGCCCCTGGCAACTCCTGTCAGACAGTCCCGACAGACGGCAGGAGCGCACCAGTTCGTCGTACAACTAGAAACACCTAGAACATCGCTTTACCAGAACTCCTTTGTCTGGCGCACTGCATCACTGTGGAACTCACTTCCAGGACATCTGTTTCCCACTAATTACAACCTACAAATATTCAAGAACCGTGGCAATCAACATCTTCGCACACACACCGCTCGTCGAGCGCCATAGGATCTCCCTTTAGTGTGTGTGCCACTGCCATAAAAAAAAAAGTATTACAGTCTAATCTGCGATAGATCTGTTAAAATTCTAAGCCAATTATTGATCATTAAAGTTAAATCGTTACAATTACAGTGCCTTAAAGTGCTTAAACACTTAAATTAATAATTAGCTAGGTAATTACCTAATGAAATAACCAATCAAAACACAATACCCTAATCTGCACGCCATCCAAGGCGTGGCCTCACGGATTACTGGTTGTGATTGGTGGAGGAGCCGGTCTGCATTAAAGAGTTTTGTTATACAGAGTGACGCAAGCCGTCATATAATTCAAACCATGCCGTTAAGTTTAAGACATGGTCATTTTTGGAAATGATCGTTTTTTATTTATTTATTTATTTATTTATATTTATAAAGAGTTGCCTTAAGATACTTGATGTTTGACCTAAAACTAATGCAAGCTTAACAATATATACATATTTACAAATAATTACCTACATACTACCGACTAAGGTGGTACATAACAAGCGTCCACCTAAACCTAAGATAACTAAATAAATGACATGGTATTTTAATACAAATGATTATGCTAACACTGCACTTTTTAGTGTTTTTCGTCTTCATACAGTCCTTCTTATTTGGGGGGGGGGGGGGGGGCGTCCTAGGGTCCTAGTCCTTGTCCTGGTTTTCAGAGCATCACCTCGTGAATCATTTTGTGGATGTTCCTGAATGGCATCTCCTCTATGGTCATCCTTCCTATGTTCCTGCTTATTTCCTGCGTCCTCATCGTGTACCTGAAGAATTTCATCGGCGCCTCCTGTACCTGCAGTCTTTGTTCTAGAGGTCTTGTTCCGACTTCTCTGCACAGTTGTCTCATCGTTTTGAAATCCTCCGATCTGTAGTTGATGATTGTGCGTAGCAGTTTCCGTTCCAGCGTGTGTAGCTTCTTCTTGTTGGTTTTCGCTCAGGGCCTGTTTTACCATTAGGCCCATTAGGCCCGGGCCTAGGGCCCAAATTTGAAACATAAAAAAAACTAAATAATTATAAGGATATTTTTTAAAACATACATTTCCTCGATAAATAGTCGGGATACTGTTTCCCACCTTTATAATCTGAATTCCAAAACAAAACTAATCCTAATTAGTTAATCAAACAAAAATAACAACTTGACAAAACGTAGGCTGATAAAAAAAACATTTTATTAAAATTATATCAGCACAAAATAAAGACAAAGTGAGTGAGTGTGCGAAACAGTTTTGGAAGTAAAGAAAAATAGGCACTTACAAAGTTCAGCATTTTAAAAAGTTAAAGTAAACGGCGAAAAAATGAATAGTTAGTGTGTAGTCCCAAATCTGGCTGTGTTTACTCTTATGTATCTAAACTTTTTCCGAAGAAAAGTGTTAACACAGATTTATATAGCTACGCAACAGATGCCTACTCTGGTATTAAAAGTGTCGCTCGCTAATAATGCAATAAACTTAGATATTTTCCTATTTAGACGTGTTTTGCCCCGCCGTGTTGCCAAGTCGCGAACTGTAGTTCACCTTACATATCACATTATGGTATTACCATTGTTTATATACGGGAATAGTTGTTCAACCTCGAACCGAAAAAGGGCCTCACCGGTAGATGGCGTCCGGCCTGAAATGTGCCCATTGACGAATTTCAAGAAATTACTACGCGTCGTACGAGAGACGTTGCATGGAGGGAGTTCCTACATTTCTATTGGTGAATTGCCAAGGGCTGTTACCTGGTGGCGCGACGTGGACGAGTGTTCCTAATTCCGAATATCTCGTTGTTTATTTTTATATTTTTCCGCCATTGTTCAACTTGAAGAAGCTTTACTTTGTAAAATGTTTCTGTTTGGGTTGTAATGATTAATTTTGTGCTCTTTGTTTTGGGCTGAGTAAATTGCGATTATCTCTCTACGTTTCTCCTAGGTAAGTAGCTACTTCTTTTGTTTTGTAGTTTTTGTCGGAAAACAGAATATGGCACTAGCAGTTTCGAAGTTTAATACACAGAACAGGTTTAATTAAATACGATAAACATTTATAACAATCACATATTATGTAAGTATAAGGGCTAGGGCAAATCTTTACATCTACTATTTTATATCCATCAGTATGCTTTCTCATAATATTAACGTTTATTTTGTAGGTACATAAGTACCTACATTCATATACACAGATACGTTGTACATCTAGGTGTCTGAACAGTTTTGAATAGTTAATTGATTGATTGATTGATTGATAGGCATGTATATGGAAGGATGACAAAATGTATGGAAATAATATTAAATTTAATTAATAGCATATTATAATATAAGTGTATAAGAGGGCCTTTAAAGCGCGCGAGTTTAGTTTTCTTTAAATTAACTTTTTTGGGTTGTTCCACGTTTGTATTTTTTTAATTGTTTCAGTTTTTGACAAAGTCCTTACAAACTAAGTCAAAATTATATTAGATTTTAATTTGTTTCAGATAAGGTCTATTTTGAGAGCATCAATTTGAAAAGAAACATCCCCTGGGCTAGAAGCTTTCTTTGATCGCTGTGCCTACAAAGTATGTCTTCCTCAGTGGTGCGAAATATTTTCCCATTAAATGTGGTTCAAGAAATCTGAGCAGTTAAATTTTTAAAGGCTGCTTTTTGTGTACTTGGGTATCCTTTACCTCACCTGGTAAATACATCCCTTACAACAGGAAGAGTTCCAAAGGAAATTAAAACCAGTGTCATTGTGCGTATCCAAAAAGTGCCTAGACCAAATAAACTAGAAGAATATCGACCCATTAATTTATTATCGGTAATAGACAAAATTCTGGAAATTGTGGTATGCACAACTGCGACAGTTTCCAGAGGTAAATAAATTGTTATTTAAAGGTCAGTTGGGTTTTTGGGAAAAACATTCGTGTGAGTCAACATTACAGTATGTGTGTTCGAAATGGCGTTAATATGTTCGTGATGGAAATGTCCTGAGCATTTTCATTGACCTTCAGCGTGCGTTTGGAACCATCGATAGGAGAAGATCATCTGGAAGATCGCTCCCATGTGACTAGAGTGAATAATGTCTTCTCAAATCCGGTTAATAGTGTAATAGAGGTGCCACAGGACAGTGTTCTGAGCTCCCTTTTGTTTGTGCTATATGTTAATGACCTAGACCGAGTTTTAAGTGATACATTTCTGAGTTTGTTTGGGGATGATATGTTGATCTGTGTTTGCGGGAAGGATTTTAATCAGGTAGTAGATACTATGAACTCAAATCTTGACATCCTGTATAACTGGTTGTGTGTAAATAGGCGCAGGTTAAATGTAAAAAAGACAAAGTACATTGTTTTTGACTCTAAGCAGAATTGTAAATAATTATAGGATTAAGATAGATAATAGCCCAATTCAAAATGCATATATTATGAAATATTTAGGGGTTGTCTTGGATTCTCAGCTTAATTTTTCATAACATGTAGATCATATTAGAAAAAAAATGGAAAAAGATAGAATTTTTCAGGAGAATAGCTGAGAATCTTAGTCACTAGAGTCATCTTCTTATATATAATACCATTATATATCTGCATTTCAATTACTGTTTTTCATTGTTGATATCATGTAAAAAGGCTGATATTCAAAGACTCCAGTTGCTACAAAATAAAGCTATGCGCACTATATTGTTCTGTACACGTTATACTCCCATTAATTTAATACTAAAGACACTTGGATGGCTTTCAATACAGCAAAGCGTAGAGATGTCCAATGTACTATTTATTTTTAAAACAAAAAATCAATTATTGCCCGAATAAGCTAGTTTGAAGGTGATTCATGTTTATCCCACCGGGAATTCATAATTAATGTTTTATTACGGACTTTAATATATAAACAATGTAAGTCATATTCAAAATGCGAATTGACGTTATATTTTTTTTATTCACTATTTACTTTTATTCACGGAGTAAAAAAACATTTTAATATTACTCCAAGAGTTATTTTTAGTTACTTAGTATTTGAAAAAGTTGTTTGCAGTTTTTTTTAACTGGAACATGAAACTTTAAATGTATTTATAATTGTATTTTTCCAATTTACTACAATTAAGGATTTTTTTACAGTGTAAAAAAGTAATATTTTTCTATCGAGTTTGAATTTTTTAAATTAAAATCATTTTTATTGAAGAAGTAACTTTTATGAACCAATAATCGTTTGGCAGGAAACATGATTTTGATTTTGAATATGATTTGACACTTTTTATATATAATTTTTTAAATACTAATAAATGAGATATGTGAATCCTCTTATATTTAAATAAAGATAAAACATTAATCGACGGATTTCAATCAATTTATTAGTTGATTCTTAACAAATGGTGTATCTACGTTAATGTAGTCCAATTACTTTTCGATATTTAAGTAATATTTAAAGTACTTATTTATGGAGTCATGGGCGTAGACAGGGAGGGGCCAGGGGGGGCCGTGGCCCCCCCTGGGAATTTAACCGACTCATGCTTTTGTGTACAAATTGGGCGTGGCTCCCCAAAATTTGCCACTACTGCGGCCTTGTCTACGGCTCGCCCCCCCTGAGAAAAAATCCTGTCTACGCCCATGTATGGAGTTGTAGTCGATCTAATCTCTTGATACATCAGTGTTTATCACAATAGCTATATTAGCAACTTCTGATGGAAAAACGGTAAAAATAATTATGGTTGCAAATTTCCTATACTGGTGCTAATTGTAACTTATAATATACAAGAAAGTTATTTTAAGAACATATAACTTTACAAATTTGATAGGCAATAACACAAGACTTTGATATGAAAAAATTTGGCATCTAAGTTAAAATTAATTAATCATTTCAAATGGAAATAATACAAGTGAACATAAAATGATCAGTTGAAAATAAGGGCTGGATCAAACCAGAAGTTGCCCGAAACAGCACACTACTCTCGTACTTATTTTTATCTTATAAAATTGCTCTTTAGGTTTAAAGGTTATATAGGTTGATGTGTTTTATTAATTGAATTGTTTTATTTTCGAGTAAATATAGTTTTACTCGGATGTTGTTTGTTTCACTATCCTAAATCCGAATTTTTTCAAAAATTATTTACTTGATTATAGCGAATAACCTACAGTATATAATTTGAAGAGTACATTTATATTATTTTAATTTGATTATCAATTATGTAATAGTAATAATGATAATAATGGCTATAAGCGATTGAAAGTTTTGAACATTGGCTGTAGACCTGGTGCGATATTATATGTACCGATACATAAATTAGTATTATGCCGAACTCATATTAAATAAAGACGTATCTAAAGTGGTAAGAGTTTTGATTTCAGTTTTTAAACACCTTATTTCTTATCTCCCCCTCTTTTGCAAAAATAATGAAATTTAATAAAATAAAAATAGTTAATTTTATTATTAATCTCCAAATAACGGGACTTTTTAATCGATAATTTGATATATACATATTCCTAGTGCATTAAAGCATAAAATTGCAGAAAATGTTTAATTGTCTTCTTTCTATAAAAAGAAAAAATGCATTAAATATCTATACCTACCTTCTATTGGAACTAAACTTAATTTTTATCTATATTTCTCTATAAACATTGTAGGTTTAAAAATTGTACCTTACTGTTTGACTAATAGGAAGCGAATAATCAATTTTTATAAATATAAATTTTTTTATAGTTTAATAATATGTTTTTAGTGTTCCTAATTTTGAATGCGTTAAAAATATCCAGTTTATATTGTAAAATTTTACTTATATAAATTCAAAACGTTTTACATTTAGCAAATAGGATTTTATTGTTGTTTATTATTTCCCCATTTTGTAATGGCATATGCATTACTCATATTCTTGGCAATGGTATGTTATATTATGTCAAATTAAAGTTCATTATCAGATTCAGTGAATGGTGTTTGCTTGAACATGGGCTAAAACTCACCTTAAATATCGGTGTAAAAGGTCATTACAGATTTTGTTAACTTATACTGTAATATCTCTTATTTGTATTAAGTAATAATATTATCACGCAGGTTTTTGTTTCGAAGGTCAAAGGAATTTTTGAAATGTTTATAGACATGCCAAAGTATCTTTAATTTTGTTTTAAACTCTACTATCAATATTATAAATTTGTTCATTTAAATTGCCGTTTCATTTGTTTTCCTATTAATAAACTATCATACTTAATAAAAAATGTAAAAATCGTATTTTTCTTAAAAAAATGTTTGTGTTAATTTTATACGTAAATATTAATAATAAAACTCGATGATTTGAGCGGGTCAAAAAGTCAGCTGAAATATTGCTCAACGTGATAACTTGGCATCACCGACCCGTTCCTAGATGACTGGTTTACCCGCTCGCGAAAAGCCGGTGAACATTTTTGGCCCCGCGTAAAAAGCATTGGAAGAGGTATCTGTTGCGTAGCTATATAGATCAGTGGTGTTAACATTAACCTCAGTGTATTTCTGTTATTTTAAATATTATTTTATTTTTACTAATTTATGCTTTGGTTCACTAATTTTTTTTTAAATCTTATATCGTGGTTCTTCTCTATTTTTCTAAAATCTGCTCATTTATTAAAATTAACGCAAATTTATACTTAATTTAATCTGAATAAAAAACTACATTATAATGCATTATATGAAAACATTTCAGTTCGAAATCGAAAAAAAATCAAGTGGGAGCCGAAGTCATATTGGGGCCCGAAAATTTGCTAGGGCCTAGGGCCCAACTCCTTGGAAATTAGGCCCTGTTTTCGCTGCGGAGCTACAAACTCGCGCTGCGTACATGATTCTTGGCATGCCTTAGTTGTTGTACAGTCTGATCTTGATGTTCTTTCTTGATTGCGGCGTGATGTAGGGGAATATTGCGCTTCCTGCTTCGCGTCCAGCATGACGCCTAGACACTTAACGGTATCCATGTCCTCGATCTGTGTTCCGTTGGTCGTGATATGTGTCCTTTCTCTCCTGCGCTTCTGGTGGAAGTTGATAAGTTGCATTATGGTGTCGTTTATCTTTCTTTCTTGAAATATACCGTCCACTGCCTGACGTGTTGTTTTATTCGCTGTGTTGCCGCCATCTGCTGCGTTCATGATGTGTAGACTGCTACGTCGTCCGCGAAGAGTGCTATCTGATTGTTCTGCTTTCTTCGCACATCGTTGATATAGATGTATGAGGAAGTCCTTGCATTATTGTTAAGGTCCTTGATTCTGTCCCGTTGATCAGCGTTGTTGATCCTTTAGGTAGCCCATGACGGTCTTCGTGATTGCCAGTACGATTCCTGCTTCATGTCATAAACCTTTTCTAAGTCCAAAAGTATCGCTGTTGTCGTGTTCTTGGTCCTATTACCTATCATTACCTGGTCCATTATCCTCGCAAAACGACAGCCAGGTGATCGTGACATAATGGTGGAAGCACCATATACACTCTATTATACGCAGTGACGCATGCCGAAATAGAAACAATTCAACTATATCTTCAAGTCAAGACACGCAACTACCGTTATCGAATAGCGCGTTTTTAGTTTTTTTAGCGTAACATGAATTCATGAAGTCTTCTCGCAATAGGTGTGGTAGGTTTACGTTAAAAACAATTAAGTTATAATTTTAAAAATTCAGAGCATGCGCCATATTGGTGCAACGCCTTTTGAAAATAAAATTTGGTGCGACTAAGCTAATATAATTAAAAATTTCAATATAGCATTAAATACAAATCGCGCGGGCATCGCAGACGAATTTATTTTAATCGTCACAGAATACAAGCCACCGCCTAGTATCAGAAGTTAAAGGCGACAGGTTCATTGAAGAAGCGCCGCTATCTTAGAATAGTGAACGACAGCTTTGTTTTGGCCGGTAAAGAGATAACTGCAAGTGAAGGAAGGTACATCTGTGGAATCATGTCAGCATAACATGGTGTATCAAGGTGTAGCTGGGGTCCTATAACAGGTACCTATAACAGAGGAAAATTAAAAATACCACTGATTTATATCATAGATAAAAGACATCATGAATGAATAAGGTCATTAAATGGAGCAATACAACATATTTGTATGTACAGAATAGACCAAAGGAAGTCTTGAGATATGAAATAATATTAAATAAAGAAGAAGTACATAAGTAAAGAAATACTCATACTAATCGAACTAAGAATAAATTGAAAGAAATACGAAAACTACGGAAAATGGTGAGAGACGAATTCTCAAATATAAACAGTTATCATAAAACAGGAAGTGAACTTTATGACCGTGGATCTGATGATCAATATGATATGCAGGTTGTTGAATGTAAAGAGGACAATGACAGATACAAATGGGCAGCCATTGAATCAACCTTAAAGGTAAGAACATCAGCCCACAATATATTGAAGTTAATAGATTTGTAGTGCATAACACAAATTTAAAAATGCAAGGATTCCCTAACAAGCCAGGCAATCAGAATCGCACAGAATACAGGGAAATTAATTCGTTTGAAAAAATGGATTTCTGGGACTTCTGTTGTTAACTGCTGCTTTCATTTCTAATAACGAGATCACTGAAGCAATTTTTTCAACAGATGGAACTGTCCGAGAAATTTATCCCCTGGTAATGTCAGCAAAAATATTTTCTGTTTTATTGGCTTGCCTGAGGTTTGGTACTCATGAAGAAGACAGGTAAGAGTAAAAACTAACCCGGTTGTAGCGATCTCGCATATCTTTAGGAAATGTAATCAAAATTCAAAGTCTTAAGGAGCAAATACAACTGTTGATGGAATGTTAGTCGGCTTTAGGGGCAGGTGTAAATTTAAAATTGAAAGTCCAATTTCTTATTGATGCTCGCAGCACTATATCTCCAATGCATATATTTATAATGACAAGGCACTGACTCGTTAAAGGATATTACAGAAGCAGAAAAGTGGGTTTTACTTCCAAGTTAAGCTGTCATCCGTCTTTGTAAGCCTATATTTGGAAGTAACAGAAATAGTAAGGGGGATAATTTGGTACTCATCAGTTGAGCTTACTGGATGAAAAAAAAAACAAACAGGAAATACTCAAAGCATTTCTAGCTTCCAAAATCATACAGATACGGCTTTTTAAGATATACAACATTAATTTCTAGGGTACCAAGGAAAAATAAAGCTGTTATCTTGATTTGCTCTACGCATCACTACAAAAAGGTTGATGATGGTATGCCTGAAATTATAGCCTTTTATATAATAATACAAAATCGGGAATGGATGCTATTTACGAAAAATGCTCTAAGTGTTTGTTTTATTACTGCGAATAATTAATTTATATTACAAGAACCAAATTTTTATAGTTCAAGTGCAGATTCTGCGTTTCCAAAACTTGGTGCATATCCGAACCTAGAATCAACAATTTTTTTTCATCAACATAATAGGTTATCAAAAAGATATTTCCCAAAGTAGTTATATCATTATGAATTAGGACCCAGTATGTTCCTTGTGGTCCCCATACTATGATAAATTTAGTCTGCGATGTTACATTATAAATCTTGACTCTTTGAGTTCTCTTGCATAGATAAGATCTTATAGCACTGCCTTCAATTTGATATCTTTCTGCCTCACATAGCAACATCTAATGATCTATACAATCATAGGCATTGCTTAAGTCCAAAAATAATCCCAATGCTAAGTCTTTGCCTTCGGAGTGCAGGGAGTTCTTCAAAATTACTCTAGTAAACTGAAATATAGCAGTTGTTGTGGAACGTTCCTCTAAATAATAATGCTGTCTACCAAAGAAAATGTCTGTACTTTTTACAAAATCTAAGATTCTTGAGCACATAATCATTTCAAGTAACTTTGAAAAACTTGGAAGGAGACTGATGGGGCTATAGCTATCAAAGTCACTAATTGGTCCCATTTTTGTATAAATAGGTTTAATATTTGCCAGCTTAAGTTAGTTAGAATAAACTCCGAACTGAAATGAATTATTTAAAATATTGTAGCGTTATAAATGCTACTAAACCCACTAATACGTTTCTTTCATTTTGCTTGTCGATCTAAGTTATCGATACTCTCGTTACCTTGCTTCCGAACGCCAACCATACAGTATCGACTAAAATAGTTCGGAGGTCCGTCACCCGGCGTGTTCGAACGTTTTCCTAGATTTTTTTGGCATTTGACGGGTTCCTCCTATTCCTTCTCACCCGCACCTTGAAGCAGAACGGACGGGAAATAGTTCTCTTGATTTTATCGTTCTTATTTTGTATCATCAGGTTCATATTCGGCCTAAAAAGGTCAAGTAATAATTTGGCAAATGTGCTAGTATATATGTTTTCTTCGATTACCGGCCGTGTCCTTCAATAAATGTATTTTATATAGAGTATGGTGGTCTTTTTTTTTAAGGTATGTTGGACAATAGTGTTTCTATTTTGGATGGTTAAAATCGTTTATAATTTATCTAGGGGTCTTCCGTGGGTCAGAATTCATTTCGTGGGACAGAATGCCTCTCGTGGGACAGAATTCTTTCAGTGTGACAGAAATCTTTCCGTGGGTCAGAATTTCTTCCGAGGACAAAATTTCTCCTGGGGAAATAAGGAAACCGGAGTCCTTCCGCCATCCGAGGCATTTGCCGATGTACAGCTGATCACATGTATGGAAGGGTAGCTTCGTAGGGAACGCTATGACTCAAATTGGGGAGAGCCTGGTACTCCTGCTTGCTTAGGACAGTTCTGCCGGTGGATTTCACGTGGTAGGATCTAGAGAGTGCATGTAGTACCTGTAATTATCAATTACATATTTGTTTTTATTAACTTACCGATAAACGGCTTTAGGTCAAATATGATCTCATATCGTATCTATTCACTTTCTTATCGCAATTTAATTTAGAAATACTTATTTTCTCCATATATCGTGTCTGATATTGTCTCGAATATCAAATGCATAGCAATAGGACTGTAATCGGTTGACTTAACCATTTTGCACCGCGTGCATTTACCTTAATTACACATAATTACTTAAACGTATATTATAATCATATAATTAGATTATTGAACTCAACGACACATGACTGTAAGTCTTCCTTTATCTCGTACCATACATGTTACTGTTCTTATCATAATTTGATTTGGAAATACTCATTTTCTTCATTATCATATTGGATTACATCCGAACTTTTACACATAGAGTGTTTAATAATATTATTTGTTGGAATTTTATCCTCACTACTCCTATATTTATATTTTATTTCCATTAACTCACCTTTTGTGACTGGTCCGAGGTACGTTGACTGATTGCAAGTATATTGAATTATTGTATATCGAATAATTAATTATGTAAAGTTTTTGTACGCTACTGATTGTACACGTCGTGCCCATTGCCATCAAAAAGATGCGTCTCAACCAACATCCCTGTGATTTCAAGATAGAATTGTCCCGCGGAACTTTGTACCTGAGCTCTGTCGTTGTATATATCCGCCGATGTATTTCGCGTTTATTATCTCTCCTTTTGCCACTTTACTCATCTACGGGCGGAAACAGGAAAATGCGGCGGGCCTGTGGATCTCTTATCTAGGTACCTTCTACCAACGCTTTTCGGCATAAGAGGTTGTCGGTTTTTGATAATTGTTTCGATAAGTGTTAAAAATTAATTTTCCGCTACATTTATTTATAGAATATACCAACCACAAACGATAACTAGGCAATTTGCGCCCCAGCGGTATTTATACCGTTAATTAGATAAGAATAATTTGTTGAAATTCGAATTATTAATAGTTCGAAATTAATGGAAATAAAACCTAAGCATATCGAAATTGCTGTTTTTGAGCTTATTGTTTTCGGAGCTTTTATCGCATTCCATTTTCAAATCCTATCATGGGTATTTAAGTTTTACAGACTTAACCCAAATAAGTTAATAAAAACTGATAGCCCAAAAGAAAACAAGGAAAATCCAACAAATCCAGATATTCAATTTCACTATGAAAGCTAAGAACAGGATTTCTCTGCAATAACATTTTGCGGCGGCGGCATTCTTATGTACAAACGGCGCTAATCAAGACACATGATTATGGCCCCCCAGCAGAGGACATGCACTGCCGCGTACGGAGGAACCATAAAACGTCTCGTTCTTCCTGCCTTTGCCTCGACCCCATTTCCTACTTATCCTCTGGGATACGATTGCAGCTAACTATGTCTACAATTTAGCAGGATAGAGGGGAAGCGCGAATATACTTTATGGTAGCGATTTACTGGAGAATAAAAATGTATTTTCTTAATAAAAATTCGAAAACTTAATTTTCCAAGAGGGGGAACCAAGTAAACAAAGCGTAGTTAGATTAGGGTATATATGCGATGATTTTTTTACATCTAAAATGCTATGCGAGAAATATGAGTTACCAAAACAAAGCCCTTTCTATATTTGTTAATATAATTAGTCAATTACGCAAACTTACTTGCAAATTACTAAAGGAGCAATAAAAAGAAGAAAGCATATTAATTAAAAATAGATTCATATTATACCAAATAATTTTCATTTTAATTTTAAAATATAGTACATCTGGAAATTATGCAGAATTTTTTATATTTTTATTTTTATATTGTATGCTATTTTAGCCCAACCGCATACATCAGACTTTTCAATCTGATTATTTAATAGGATTCAAAATCGAGTCGGACATCCGAGCCGGACCCAGTGACCTAGTGCGACAACTGATAGTCTACTAACGTAATTCAAACACACGAACATAGTTTCATTATTCTGTCAAAATTACATTCTAACAGTAAAATGACAGGTTTTATTTGTTGACTTAAATCAATCAGAATAAGATTTCACGAAATATAGCGTAACCTCGCAAGTGAAATTATCAAATAGTCGCACTAATGCACTCATCAGCGTTTTTAGTCAAAAAATAATACTAGCGCCTTTGCTCTCTATAGGTTAGATATAATATTTCTCGCTTTATACTTATAAACGTTTTTTTGCCCTCTAATTGATATGATACTACTTATAGAACCTTTATGGAAAAAATTCCTTCTACAATAAATGTTTTTAGCGCTTTTGCTCTATAAGCTCTAAAGCTTCTAATAAAACTTTACGAATCTTAATAGAAGATACTCGCTTTTTGATAGACCTATCGCTTTACATTAAATGTTTTATTTGTTCTATATCTTATTTATAAAACTACATATAGAACTTTTATAGCATAAATTCGTTCTATAATTTATTTAAAATTTATAATACTTTACATGAAAAGTTTGATATACAATCGTGTAACTACTTTTGCTTATTGATAGCACTTGCATAGCTTGTGCATAACACATTCGCAATTCAGTAAAATCAAGATTTTATTGCTTAGATAATAGCCTTTCACGTTCTAAAGAATGTTTTAATAACTTTGTGGTATTTGAAAACAAATTTTTTTAAATTTGAACTTAAAATAAGTAAATTTTAAATTAAATAATTTACTTGAATGGACCATCTATCTAAAATAATATTAAATTGCTCTCATATTTTATTAATTTTAATTGAATGTTTAATTAATATTGTCACGAGTAGCTTTGGGGGTAGCGTGATTCTTTAAAGAATAACTTCTCAGAAAAGAGCCGCGTCGCGATTAGTACAATGACGGGATCTCAATGCTTCCTTTAATTCTACCACTGGATGTTCTACTCGCGAGGACACGCCTTGTTTAGCGTGCTGGGGGGTAACTGAGGTAGGCTGGGACCGCGTTACGTGGGGTAAGAAGAGATGATAAGGTAAGCACGTTTAGTTTATAACAATAACAATGTATTAACGATAAAACTTTAACAATAATTATTGGTAAGAAAAAATTAGATTCTATTATACCCGATTACTACGGTGCGCATGTTTTCTCGATTTGAGGTACTGTTTATAGGTCTTTGTTTACTGTCTTATAATTTATAGTTTTTCTTAAGAGTTGGGTTTTATTTAAGAGCACTAAGAGATTTCACTAAACTTTTTAACTGACTATTTAGACACTTGTCTTTCTCAACACTCTGACAAACTTCTTGTCAGGACTTTACTATGGAGGCTGTGAAACCCCTGGCCCTAGCAGTCGTCAAATGGCTAACCGGTACCAGGTTTGGAAGGAAAGGACTAGAACCTAAAGCAGTCGTATGGCTAACTTTAGGAGCGGATAGAACCCAGAAGGCAGTCGTCAAATGGCTAACCTTGGGAGCTGGAGGTGAGACCAAAGTCTGCCGAACTGAGGGTTCGGTAGCGTATTTATACTAAAAAAGTGATAATCATGGCATGCTCATCAGTCGCTCCCATTGATTGCTCGCGGTGTTTATAGTTTGGCTTTAATGTTTATATAACAATCTCCAAGTTCAAGTTCAAACTTGCTACAGGGTGATATTTGTTTAGTAGCTAATGCATTTTAGTAGATTAAAATATTATCTAAGTGCCGAAGTTATTTATAATTTATAATGCCATACATACGCTTAAACAACTTTGTGGTATTTGAAAACAAATTAAAATTTGAAAATGTATATTCAATATAATTGATTTAAAAAAAATAATCTACTTTAATGTAACATCTATTTAAGGTAATATTAAAATGCTCTTAATGAATGTTTATTTAATATTATTTAACTGCGTAAGTTATTTATATTTTTTAATGCTTTGCAGAAAAATTAGATATAAGTGCTTCTGATTATTCATAGCACGTATATAGCTTATATAGCACACATTCGCAATTCAGTAAAAACAAGATTTTGCAGCTTAAGTCCTAAAAAACGTTTAAAACACCTGGTGGTATAAATATTAAATAGCTCTCATAATTGACTAATTTTAATTGAACGTTTAATTAATAATAATTCAATGCGGAACTTATTTATAATCTATAATGCTTTGGAGAAAAATTAGATATAAATACTTTTGCTTACTCATAACATTTGTATAGCTTATAATGAACACATTCGCAATCCAGTAAAAACCAGATCTTACTGCCTAAATAATAGCCTTTCAAGTCCCAAAGAACATTCAAACAAATTTGTGGCATTTGAAAACAAATTCAAAATTGAAAATTAAATCTAGTATAATTAAATTTTAAATTACATTATCTGCTTTAATGGACCATCTATTTAAAATAATATTAATTTGCTCTCATATTAAACGTTTAACTAATATTAATTAAGTGCCGACTTATTTATAATAACACATTGGTAATTCACTAAATACAATATTTATTCGCTTAAATAATAGCCATTCTAATTCTGAAGAACGTTTAAACAGCTTTATGCTATTTGAAAACAAATTCAAAATTGAGAAACTAAATTTAAAATAATTAAATTTTAAATTAAATAATCCACTTACTACTAAATCTACTATTAAAATTAATATTAAATTGCTCTCATATTTGAATGTATAATACTTTGCAGAAAAATTAGATATAAATGCTTCTGATTATTTATAGCACTTATATAGCTTATATAGAACACACTCGCAATTCAGTAGAAACAAGATTTTGTCACTTAAATAATAGCCTTTTAAGTCCTAAAGATCGTTTAACAACTTTATGGTATTTGAAAACAAATTTAAATTTGATATAATTAAATTTAAAATTAAATGATCTACTTTGTGTGCCATCTATTTAAAAAACCATTAAATTGCTCTCATATTTTATTAATTTTTAATTGACCGTTTGATTAATATTAATTAAGTCCGGAACTTATTTATAATTTATTAGGCTTTGGAGAAAAATTAGATACAAATACTTTGGCTTATTCATAACATTTATATAGCTCATAAAGAACACAGTCGTAATTCAGGAAAAACCAGATCATACTGCCTAAAAAATAGCCTTTCAAATCCCACAGAATATTCAAACAAATTTGTCGTATTTGAAAGGTTAAATCTAATATAATTAAATTTTAAATTACATAATCTACTTTAAAGGACCATCTATTTAAAATAATATTAAATTGTTCTCATATTTGATTAATTTTCATTGAGTGTCTAATCAATAATATTTAAAAGCGAAACTTATTTATAATTTATAATGCTTAAGACAAAATCTTGTCGCTTAAATAATAGCCTTTCAAATCCTTAAGAACGTTTAAATAATTTTATGGTATTTGAAAACAAATTCAAAATTGAAAATTAAACTTTAATATAATTAAATTTTAAATTTAAAAGGACCGTCTATTTAAAACAGATATTAAACTGCTCCCATATTTGATTAGTTTTAACTGAACGCTTATCTAATGTTAATCAGGTACGGAACTAATTTATAATTTATAACACCACACACCGCTCGTCGAGCGCCATAGGGTCTCCCTTTAGTGTGTGTGCCACTGCCATAAAAAAAAATAACCCTTTGGAGAAAAATTAAACATAAATACTTTTGCTTATTCATAACATTTGTATAGTTTATAAACAACACTTTTCCAATTCAGTAAAAAAACCCAGATCTTACTGCCTAAATAATAGCCTTTCACGTTCCAAAGAACATTCAAACAAATTTGTGGTATTTGAATTAAATTCAAAACTGAAAATTTAACTTTACTATGATTAAATTTTAAATTTCATAATCTACTTTTAATGACCATCTATTTAAAATAATATCAAATTGCTCTCATATTTTAATAATTTATTTGAACGTTTAATTAATATTAATTAAGTGCGGAACCTATTTATAATTTATAATGCTTTGGAAAAAAGTGAGATATAAATACTTTTGCGTATTCATAACATTTATATAGCTTATATAGAACACATTTGCAATTTATTAAAACCAAGATTTAACTGCTTAAACATTCAAGCAAGTTCGTGGCATTTGAAAACAAAATAAGATTTGAAAATTTGAATTTAATATCATTAAATTTTAAAATATATAATCTACCTTAATGGATCATATATTTAAAATAATTTTATTGATCTGGTTATAAAATGGAATGGTTAATAAATATTATTTAAGTGCGGAAATTATTTATAATTTATAATGCTTTGCAGAAAAATTAGATATGTGCTTCTGATCATTCATAGCACTTAATTTAGTTATATAGAACACACTCGCAATTCTGTAAAAATAAGATTTTGTCGCTTAAATAATAGCCCTTTAAGTCCTAAAGAGCGTTTAATTTTCAAATTAAGATTGATATAATAAAATTTTATGTTAAATGATCTACTTTAATAGACCAACTGCTTAAACTATTATTAAATTGCTTTATCGACTTTAATTGGACGTTTGATTAATATTAATTAAGTACGGAACTTATTTATAATTTATAATGTTTTGGATAAAAATTAGATATAAATTACTTATTCATAATATTTATAGCTCATATAGAACATATGCACTTTCACCACAACTCTTCAATATAGCTCTGGAACATATAATAAGGAGAGCGAGAATTGGGGTACCATTCTGTCGAGAAGGTCACAATCTACTATTGGCCTTTGCAGACGATGTAGATCTGATAGGAAATAGCAGAATAAAGATGAGGGAAACTTTCATTAGATTCGAGAAGAAAGCAGAGAAGATGGGGCTTCCAAATCAACGAAAATAAGACCAAATATATGTACACAAGCCGGAGGGTACAGAACAGAGATAGAATTGGTCAGAACATAACTATCGGAGACCACAACTATGAAATAGTAAAAGAATTTAAGTATATCGTAACAACCATCACTGAAGACAACATCGGATCCCAGGAAATAAGCAGCAGAATACAAGCGGGAAGCAGATGTCGCTACGCCCTTCAAGACCTTATAGGATCTAAAGAACTCACCAGGCTAACCAAAATCAAAATTGGAAGGAGGTCTCGATAGATACGAAAAAATGGAGAGGTGTCGTCGAGTCGGCTAAAACCCACCCAGGATTGTAACGCCATCGAACAACAACTGGAACAACATATAGAACATATATTCGCAATTTATTAAAAAAAGATTTTACTGCCTAAGTAATACTCTTTTAAGGCCCAAAGATCATTCAAACATGTTTGTGATATTTGAAAACAAAATCAGATTTAAAAATTTTAATTTAATATCATTATATTTTAAATTATATAATCTACTCTAATGGGCCATCTATTTAAAATAGTATTAAATTGCTCTCATATTTAATTTTAATTGAATATTTAATTAATATTATTAATGTGCGGAAGTTATTTATAATTTATAATGATTTGTAGAAAAATTAGATATAAGTGCTTCTGATTATTCATAGCACTTATATAGCTTATATAAAACACATTCGGAACTCAGTGAAAACAAGTTTTGTTCGCTTAAATAACATCATTTCAAGTCCTAAAGAACGTTTAAATAACTTTGTGGTATTTGAAAATAAAATTCAATATGATTAAATTTCAAATTAAATAATCTACTTTAATGGATCATCTGTTTAGAATAATATTAAATTGCTATCATATTTGAGTAATTTTAATTGAATGGTTACTTAATATTATTTAAGTGCGGAAGCTATTTAATATTTTATATTGTATTGCAGAAAAATTAGATATAAATGCTTCTCATTATTCACAGCACTTATATGGCTTATACAATAGTACGCATTCGCAATTCAGTAAAAACAAGATTTTATCGCTTAGATAATGGCCTCTCAAGTTCTAAAGAACGTTCAAAAAACTTTGTGATATTTTAATTTAATAAAATTAAATTTTAAATTAAATTATCTACTTTAATGGACCATGCATTTAAACTAATATTAAATTGCTCTCATATTTGATTAATTCTAATTGAACCTTTAATTAATATTATTTAAGTGCGTAACTTATTTATAATTTATAATACTTTGTAGAAAAATTAGATATAAGTATGTCTGCTTATTCAGAACACTTATGTAGCTCATATGGAACACATTCGCAAATAGCCGAACTAAATTTTAAGTAGATTTTTGAAATGAAAACTTCTTTAAGTGCATTAAACACACTTATTTCCGGATAGTGAATGAATCCCTGCCGTCAGGTACGCAATGCGTAACGCTCGGCTGCATTTACGTTAATTATTTCTTTTTTCGAAAACGGCTGCGAGTGGAAATTTGAGATTTTGCACGTTTTTGTGTCATTTGTTTTCGGTGAATCAAGTTTTGGTTTTCGAGTATATAACGTCACATGTGCGGTTTATCAAAATTTCCTTTGATATAAGATGATTGTCGAAAATATTAATTAATTCCCTTTAAATTTTCTGGACAGGTTCGTTTGGATGGTCTTCCGAACCCTATTGAAATTGAAGAGAATAGATGGGAACTTAGAGGAGCAAAACTCTCTAAATGCTTCTCTGTTTCGAGAACACCGGCTCATATTTGTGTGGCTATTTATAGATAATATTCGATTCCTACAGAATAACTGTAAATTAAGAAGGCGTAATTTTATTTAATTTTAAAATATCAATCCAACTTATACTTGCGCCTGATCAAAATTCTATGATGCAAGCAAAATTTACAACGATAGATTAGACAGGCGTGCTCATCACGCGAATTAGAATTACCATAAACTTAACAACGACGTGGTATCTTTGCGGATTTAAATTACGCTTGACAGTCACACCTGTCGAAATACGCACAACTTTAGTCTCTATTCGAGCCTTTTGAAGAAGACGCGTGGTTTTACGCCATCCTAAATCGCCGTAAATTTAGTGCTTTAGAGGTTTAATTATGCGTTCAATTTAGATTGGTTTAGGAGCCTATAGTCATATACGTACAATTTTGTTTTACGATTTTTTTATAACAAATGTTATTAAATATGAGAATTTTACTTTAGGTTCTTCTTTGAAATGTATCTAAGAGCCAAATTATCACATGTTTCCTCTTATGGACGTTCAGTTGCAATTAATATTTCCGCACTTGCACATTTATTTTATCAAGGTATTTAACCAGATATCAATTCCATCAAGGGAAAGCCGCTCATATAATGATTTGTTTATTATCTTAAAAATATTGCAAACTACTAGAAACTTCTAAACATCCACAAGACGGGCTGCTCTCCTTTGTATAGAGCCTAATATCTTGAGCAAGAGCTTGGGTGCCTAGCTCCACACATGGAAACAGTATTCCAGAGATGGTCTTATCTGGGCCTTACAAAGCAGTAAGAGCTGATGAGGTGTACACAACTTTTTTGCTCTTCGGAGTGCTCCTAGCTTTTGTGCTGTTACCTTGGCGATTTTGATGACGTGATTCCGCCAAGACGTTGATACCCAGTAAGCTTATGGATGAGGCCAGAGTCAGTCTTTGTCCTGTCATTGATAAGTCAGGTCCTGCGGTGTTTACTTAGTTTGAGAAGACAGCTGTTTGAGTTATTTCGGCGTTAAACTGAGCATTGTTTTCCTCACCCCATTCTACGATGGTGTTCATATCCTCATTGATGGCAGCAATCTGATTTTCTCGCTCAGGTTTGGGTAGCAACCATTGGAGCACTGTCGTCTGCAAAGCTGTAAATAGAATTGTTTGTCCTGTCTAAGAGGTCTTTAATATAGAGCAGGAACAATGTGGGAGATAATGTACATCCTTGAGGAACTACGGCATTGATTTGAAAATCCTCCGAGGGATGTCCGCTTATCACTATACTAGTTTACGGTTCAGTACCAAATATTAATATCAAAGTTGCACACATTTTAAGAAAAGGAAAACCGAGCTACATCATTAGCACCTCGATCACTTGTATCAAAATCTGAACCAGTATCTGGATTTGTACTTGAACTTGCTAAAGTAACCCAACTTGTCAAGGTTCCTGTCTTCACCCTCCGACGATGAACTGAAACTAATTCTTTAGGAAATGCGTTCGCAAATAATTTGCCTATTATCTTTAAAATATCAATTGTTTGCTTAATTATAAAGAAAAGCATTCTAAGCGTGCTTTTCAATATAAAATTACTTATCCTATAAGGTCCAATAGAAAAAATCTCATGTTATAAAAGAAACGTGAGAGCATAATGTCTGGCCAATATAAATTAAATAAAGCCCCGGCAAAGAGATTCTTAAATGACCATTAAACATTTAAATTCATTACACAAAAAGGCAAAATTATCACGTTTTACCCCTTATTTAACCCTGTGATTATTCTTTCCGCGGTTCGCCATAGTCTTTCACCTCTTAATTGTGTGTATGTAGATGTAAAACGGCGTGTGAAAACGCACTGAAAATTTCAACGCGCTTTTTCCGGCGGCACACACAATGAATGTGAAGTAGCTTAAGGGCGTTGAAAGAAACCTCTGAAAAAATGTTATCTATGTGGAACCACTTGTGGATTTAGTGCAGGGGTGAAACGTAAATATTTGGATATTGAAAGGTGGATGTTAAAGCTTTATATAGGCCCATTTTCTCTTATATAATATCCCAAGTGACATGGTTTTCGATCTTCGTTATGAGAGCTTGTTGCGTATAGTTTGAATATTACCCTTGTAAAATAAATGATAACAAATCTAATTTCTCAATTACCCATTAATTTAATTTAAACAATGTAACGGATGCATATTTCGAATAACCTATTTTTACTCGAATGATATGAACATTCGAAACTTTACTATACGATAGAGAGATGATGTTTCAACCGATTATGATCCATATTGTGTTTTACCAAAATCCCTAAACTACTAGGTAAATATCACCCTGTCCTAATTTTGAACATGAACTTGGAAAATATTATGTAAAGATTAAATAAAACTTATAAACAACGTGAGCAGTCGACGCAAGCGATTACAAACCTTAAACATGCAACGATCAGTACCTTTATTATATAAATATGCAAGAGAACCATCAGTTCGGCAGATTTTGTGTTTCACCTAAACCAGTTTCCTGCATGCACATAGGTGCATCGGGTCCTAACCTTATTTGCTACCCAAACCTGAGTTACGCAGGACCCACATGTGTGGGCTTGGGAGTTACCTACCTACAGTAGTAAAAGTCGAATCTACGATAAATTTGTTCCGGGAAAGATGATTTTCAAAAAAGAATCTGTCAAGTAGTTAGAGTGCAGTATAAACACTAAGTGCAAATAAGTCAAAGCCAACTACAACACAGCTCTCAACTTGGCAAAGAAATTATGGGCAAAAGTACCATCAGGGAAGCAGCAATGTTACAAAAATAATAACAAGCTATTAAGAAATAAATCTATTCACCTAAAATAGCACACATATGGTTGGAAGTAAAAAAAACTCTGTAAGTGCCAATAAAAATAAAACAATAAAAGGCTAAATAAGATAAATTAGTCAACCAAATGTAAAGAAAGCTCTAAGAGTCGTAAAGAAAATAAGCCATCATTACTAAAAACTAAAAGAAGCTAATAGAAACTAAATTGACGCTATCCGAAATCACATTAAAATCCATTCTGTTAGTTAAGTTATAAAATATCTTACAGGCCAACCCTGCATAGTATAAGAATGCATAGCATATATTTAGAATATCCTAGTACAAGGGCCAAGAAGGGAAAACAGAATCATTTGTAAAAATGCCTGTCACTCGGGCGTGCCGTCGGATGACCCATTCCAGTTGACGCGACGGGGGGCCGCAAAAAATGCCTTTACTTTTTTATCCGGGCCGTTTCCGCCTTTTATGTGACCGTTTCGGTGTTTAGCAAAAGGATTTAAAACTGTAGCTTGTTGAAAATGTTTTATAAACATATTATACCTTTTTAGTCTGGGATATATATGGACATAGCACGAAATAAAAGCGTTGAAATGACATTTTTATAAAGCCAAAAGAGGACAAAATATTAATTTATTCCCATAGGTCTTAGAGTATCATTATTCAACGTGTTTCACAATTAAATATAAGTAAAAAAGTTCATATAAACGTATCCGAGAATGTCGTGTTTCGAGCAAATACCCTGAAATATTAGAAAAAAAATCATTCGCTTTCAAAATCGGTCGGTGGTATAATCACTTAAAAAAATATTTCACTGAATAACTAATTTTTGTTTTTCCAATGGCGACCACGAGAATGTTATAAATAATGTCACGGAAAACAACCATCAGAATGTTTTTGTGCTACCCTATAGAACTAGCCTTCTCGCGTCTACGTTCTTTCGTACGAGTCATCGACGGCCGAGAAGATTCGGGAGCTGTGGTATTTTCCCGATGCGTACAGCCCTGGTCGAGAATAGTATAGAGAGGCCTCTCTTCGTCCGGAGTATTCGCGAAGTATATTTTAGACTGGATATAAATAGCGGGCAGGACGCGTGTTGTAGTAGTTTATAATTGAGTATTAAATTGTACAAAGCTATTAATTGTGAAGTTATAAGAATAGTTTAGTTTGTTTAATTGTATACAGTGATAAAGAATAAAGATAGTTTTAGTTTAAAATAGCAAAAGTTGTAATTTTGTCAGAACTCACGAAAGAACGTAACAATAAATTAAATAATACAAATATGGTACGCTACTGCTTTTTCGAAAATTTAGTAGCATATCCAAATGCACTAATCAAAACTGATCAAAAGGTGACTGTTGGGTTTTTCCCTTAAACGAAGCGAAAAAAATCATTTCGGTATATGTAATTTTATTTTTGAGTTCTATGTATTAATATAAACGTTTTTTGTCATATATACATGCGCTGAAATTTGATAGTTTTTGAGAAATTCGGATTTAACGGTGAAAATTAACATTTTCTTGGTGTTGATAAATGAGCAGTTTCTTCGTAACTTTAGATTTGTAAACGTCCATATTTCGCAGAAGGAGTACTATAGCTAATGTTTCGCCTATGCAGTATTTGTAATTTGTTCAGGACCTTTATGATAAGCATCCAAATTCCCAAAATTTAAAATTAAGGGATCTCTCTCCTTCTTCTTCTTCTTATTTTAAGACAATGTCTTGTTTTTCGAAAGCTCTAAGTTGTGACTCCGATGTCCAGCTTTCGAACCATCGGTCTTCCTGGAGGTCTACGGTTGGTTGGTTTCTCTTTTTTTGCAATTTTGGGTAATCGATTATCAGCCATTCTGTCGGCGTGGTCTCTCCATTCTCGTCTTCTTATTCTGGACCATCTTACAATGTCTGGAATGTCACATTGGGCTCTGATATCGCTGCTTCTCACTCTGTCTCTAAGCGTTTTGCCCGTAATTTATCTTAGCGTCTTCATTTCGGTTGTTCTTAGCAGTTGTTTAGTAGCGGCTGTTTCTGCTCGTGTTTCTGTGGCATAGGTCATAATAGGTCTTACACACGTCTTGTAAATTCGCGTTTTGCCTTCGATACTCATATGTTTGTTTCTCCATATTCTGATACCCTAGCTACCGCTATTGTTTGTGTTAGAACTTCTTATTTAAAGTTTCTATTATTGTGATATTAACGCCTCGGTATTTGAAAGTTATGATCTGGTCTGCACTTTTATTGTAGATTGCTAACTTACACCTTCTCGGTACTCTTGATATTGTCAGAGGGTGCGTTTTCTGGGCGGAGATCACCATGTTTAATTCCTTTGCAACTCTTTCGAATCTATAAAGTGGTTTCTGCAGATTATCCTCATCTTCCGATATTATCACCGCGTCGTCAGCGTAGCAAATTATTTTAAATTATTTCTTGCCCAGTTTATATCCTTTCCCCGCGGATTTTACTTACCTGATGATCTTATCCATTAAGACATTAAAGAGTATTGGGCTAAGACTATCCCCTTGCCTGATTCCTGTTGAGACTGGTATTAAAGGATCTCATTTTTTAACAGGCATATCCGTACATTCTTAAGACGCGAGCTGAGCAATTCTGTTTTCGTCGTATCTGACACATGACTGACAGAATCAGTCTCAGGAGATCTAAAAGATGGAAACGCGTCATCGATTGTACCGAAAGAGATGATGGAAATTGCTTATAGTTCATACAATTTGGTTTTCCATAATTTTGGACATCTTAGTGGTGGACCCTCTCTCATGGTAAAATAAAATATTGCTTCCCTACAGAATCTTAATACATTTCTTATCCTTGTATGTCTTAAAGATATAGACATAAATTGTGAGTGTAAAATCATCCTATAGTATAACTTTGTCAAATTTCGATGCGCCGCCGGGAGGGGTCTCTTTCAGGAGTTATTCTCATCATTAAACGAGGAGTTACTTTGATATTGAAACAAATAACTTCTCAGAATATCTCACGTATGTTGTATGGTGACCTTGCCGACCCTGTCTCTTTCCCTTCCTCTCTTCAAAATGTTAATAAAACTTGCAGCTCTGCATTTACCTCTTCAATCTAAAGTTCCATTGAAAAACTCCAATTAAGAAATCGGATACTCAAAAGGGTCCATTCAGAAATTGTTAGTTGAAATAGTTAGTCTAAAAAAATAAAAGTGAAGTGTAATTGAAAGAAGAATGTCCTATTTGCTTCAATCCACTACAACAACAAAAATTAATCACAAATTTTGTTTACATTGCTTAAAAGAATGGTTACAAACAAACGATGTTTGGCCACTGTCCAGAAGTTATTGTGAGTTCACTAATATAAAATATACGAAGCAAAAAATAGTTATTGTGAAGGAAACTAAATCGATTAGAGATATTTTGGAAATTATTCTATATGATTATAATAATGATGAAGCAGATGATGCTGAAATTTATATCATCCTCTTGTCATCATTTTCTTAAATAAGAGGCGATTTTGTATTTATGTGGATCATACAGATTGTTCCTTAGGATCATCAGTCGCTTTTACTTCTATGTTATTAATTAATTAATGATGCCATCAGTAAAAAGTGAATTGGATGAATATGTCAAAAGTTACAAGAAAAAATTTCGCCAGATAAATATTATAACGCTATGCACAACAGACCAGAATATGTTGACTTTTATTGTGAGTTTGCAGAGCATTATTCAAAAGCTGTGTTCTCATGTGTTCAATATTTCGGACCTTTCAATCTGCTGCAGTTTATAGTCGAACTGAAATATTTAGGATCTTTTATTGAAGTCACAGGTTTGAAGAAATATATAGAAGATCCAATCGTATTAAATGAAATAAAATTAGTAGAGTAAGAACTGGGAGAACTTCAATTAAAAGTGTAAGAAATGCAGAACTGTATGAAAACTTTCTTATCCTGAAGCTTGTTCACGGTTCTATGCACTTGCGGGAAATAACACTGAAGTGCAAGATATTCTGTGATGGCCAAAAATATTAATTTCCTCTTCTTTTCCCTAGTATCATCATTAAAGCTCTTTAAGACTCACAGCATTCTTCTTTAGATGTATATTCTTGCTTAATGTCAAATACTTATTTTAATGAGTGATTTTATTTAAATATATGTCCTAAAATGGTTGGTTTTTGAAATACAGGCTGCTAAAGTTTTTGTAATCATCATTATTAACAATTGCAATTCTATGGATTCTTAATATCAATTCATGAACTTTGGTATTAATTAAATGTCTTAGTTATTTTTACGAAAAAGGTGATAATCGAGAGGCTGATGTGAAGTCATTATTTTCATTAATGATTACCTCCAAACGGGAGGTTATACCTACGACAAAAATGAGAAACACCTTATATTCTTTAAATTGAACGTGAATTAATAATAAAGTAAACGTTTTCTAAAAAATTAGCGGCGAAACAATCTTTTTGTTAAAGTATCACATTTTCCACTCTTCCGCTTTTATTTTCTAATTTTTATATTTTTGTTTCGATTTTAATTGAAATTATCTGGATAAATAAAAGTAAGAGCTAAATGTTCCTTGAGTTACCCTGCCGCTGTTCAGATAAGTCTTATGGCGGGGTGTGAGTTCGAATTCTGAAAATTCAGTTAAGCATGGGCGCCAGGTTTAAATTAGACCGGAAGATAAGAAAAGGTAAGCTAAATTGTCAGATTACATTATCTATAATAAGACACTGAGGTAAAGAAAGTAAACGCAAGAAATAAAAATATATTTTCCAAACAATTTTTAATAATAACTTTTGACTATCCTGAGTATCTTTCAAATTGACATTTGAATAAAAATTCCAACTACCAATTAACAATCTTTATAGGTAAGATAAAATAAGCAATATTTAACAAGAACCAATCCTAGACTACGATATAATGAGATAATGTATATGAAATTTTCCATACGACCCTATTTAAAATTAATGGTCCTGATAAGCTAATAGCCCATAAGTTACAATCAGCCCACTAATAAGTCAAGAATATCTCATTACATAATCAACCAAATTAACTCTGATCAAAATAATTCTCAGAATCGAGCAAAATCAAATCAATGTCAAAATATCGAACTTCGATCACTTAATATGGGATTTAGAAAATCTGTCAAAATCGGGAGATAAATATAAAATATATCTGAGAGAAATTCAATTTATATTTAAATTTAAGGCTTATCCTTGAAAAAATTAGAGTAGATTTAAGAGCCTGAAATAAAATAAGACGAACATCAGAGGTGTCAAAATGGCGTCCTTGTGCTGCTAAAAAAATTCGCCATCACTTAAATAATTACTTGTTGGTCGGCTCTCCTTCCGGTGTCGGCTAATCTATACTAAAATGCCATGTAGTCAAAAGTTATTACAATCCAGCCTAGCTGCCATCAATTTCCAGAGAAGTTAAAAAAATATTTTGACGCCTCCGCCACTGTCTATCACCATTTAGGCCTGAAGGTCTAATCAAAAAGGACTCGTGCTTCAGCTACCATCGGTTTTATTCACCCAGACTCACAAAAAATGATTACCGCAGGATGCACGCGAAATCAACCTACAATATCCGGGTCGATACAAGGTCAATTCAAATACCGCAAACTAAGTAAACATGAACTCACTTCCTAATTAGAAAATTCCGCAAAATTTCGATCAAAACTCCTTCCCAAGAAATTTAGAATCATGTAGCTGTCAAGACAAAGCACATAGTTATGTCACAAACTAAAGAAAAACTGTAAAATTGATAGATGCATTGCTAGTTGCCTATCTACATCGCCAACTTTTTATATTAAATCCAAGATATCGGCAACCATATTTACTGTATGCCTGCAGCCCAGTAGCGTTGACAAATCAATTACATTAAAAATAATTCCAATGGTGTGCTAAATTATATTGAAGTTTATGAATGTAAGAAAATAAATTAATTGTTTTTGGATGTTTAACCGCGAATTGTTACAGAAAATTCAAAATTACTGACATTGGAACGAGCATATCAAAAATGATTGTTACAAAAGTCATATCGGAACGTAGCTATACCTATGCCACTTTTTTATGTTCGGCAGACACACAAAAGGAAAATCCTATGCCACTCAATGAGCGATGCGTGTGCGGAGAAGATGGTGGACGTTGGACTTGAAGCGCTGTAAGTTGTAGTTTTCGGGAAAGACGTTACTCGGAAGTCCATTCCAGAGCGAGGCAGTCCTCCAGATAAAGGAGTCCCGCAACAGGGACGTCCTAGGTGTTCGCAACTCAATCGTATGTTGATGGGCAGCTTGTGTCTGACAGGTGTATCTGTTTGGCACAACTCTGGATGGAATCATAAGTGCCAGCTCGTTCGAACACCTTCCGTAGTAGTATCGATAGTAAAGTGATAGGTCCGCATCTTTTCTTCCATTATCAAGGCTTTCAAGGTCTTAAGTCAACTCTGAGTCATCCACAAGACGGACTGCTCTCCTCTGTATGTAGTCCAAGATCTTGAGCAAGTATTTGGGTACCGAGCTCCATACATGGAAACAGTATTCCAGAGATGGTCTTATCTGGGCCTCATACAGCACTAAGAGCTGATGAGGTTTATACAACTTTTTTGCTCTATAGAGTGCTAGAGCTTTTGAACTGCTGCCTTGGCGATTTTGGTGGTGATTGATGGCAGCAATCTGATTTTCTCGCTGGCGTTGGGAACGAACAGCGGTCATTGGAGTTCGCGACATGAATGAGGATATAAGAGTGCCATCGTCTGCAAAGTTGTAAATAGAATTGTTTTTCCTCTCTAAGAGATCGTTGATATAGAGCAAGAACAGTGTGGCAGACATTATACACCCTTGGGGAACTCCGGCATTGATTTTAAATTCATCTGAGAGATATCCGTCAATATCAACTCGGCTGCTTCGATCCCTTAAGATATTTGAAAACCATAGAATCAGTGCTGGTGGCAGTCCGAATGCTTAAATTAAACACTGTTAATGGTCAAAAAATGCGTTTCTATGTGATAATAATCTAAATGTAATATGTCAAACTCTTCTGGAGGCAAAATATATTTTGCACCTCGAAAACCAAGCATTTCGGATCATACGATTTCAATAACTTTTTAAATTAAAATTTGTTCGTTAAAATAAATACATAACATTAAGTAACACCTTGCCTCTGCTGGTAATAACAAGCAGTGAATTTGCTTGGAGAAGCCACTATTTTCCTCATAATTCAGATTTTTAACACTGAGGTTTAATCTCCAAGTCCTGATCTTTAAGTATGGATTTAGAAAACTTTAAGGCGTACGAATATTTACTGAAAATTCATGCTTTAAACTTCAAATTAAAAACCTTAGACCTACAATTCAGAATATAAAGCCTGAATTCAGAAGGGTTGTCCAAATTTGGATCTTAACTGCCGAATTTTTATATAAAACTTTAAACTCAGACCTTTGAATTTTAATTTAACCTTCAAAGTCTGAACGTGACTTTAATAAAAGTATCAAAATATAGAGCCTAAATTCTGTGTAATCCGAATTCAGATCTCGGTTCAGATTATACTAATTAAAATTCCCTTCATTCGCACTTCAAAGTCTGAATTCAGGCCTTAACTACTACTGAAATCAAAGTTTATAGAGTTACATTAAGTTAACAACAACAGAGTTTTTACAAAATTTTAGTTCAGGTCTTAAAGTTTCAATGTTGACATACAAATCCAATATTTAATATATATTTCAAAGTCAAAAATTAAACGGTAATCTTAAGTTTAAACTGCGAATTTATACTTTGAATATAACATTTAGACTGTGTGGCCAAAATTATGTCAAGCTCCAATTTAGACTGGGAAATTTCAGTCGAATTTTGGCTTCAAATTTGAAATCGGAGTTCAGGTTTTGTAGTTTGAAATGTTCTAAAGTCAGGCCATTAACTGAACAACAATATAAAATCTGATATCAGAGATCAAAGGGTTACTTGAACTAGACCTAGTATTCAGTATATTGAGACCAAATTCTCTAAAGCTCGAATTAAGACTGGGAAATCTCTGTTCAGGTTTAACTCATAAATCTTTAAATTTAGACTGAAAGCTTAAACTCCGAAATATTAAAAGCAAAGCTAGCTATACCTGCTCCATTACACACGTGTAGTAATAAATTTGTGCATTGTATTGTAAAAGAGTGAATACTGATAAACTGCATTTATCTTTTACATGTGTTTTGCGTAGTTACACCGCTAAAATAAATTCATAGGTGAAATTAACAATACTTTCAAGAAAGCAAAAAAATAAAATAAAATCCCGGGGCTCGACCGCCTGTCTTTCCAAAACGACTCCCCAGGTATGGGTGGAAGGGGGGCGATGTGCGGGGATCGTCCCGCATTTAAATCCGCGTCTCCAGAATAGCTCGCGGCTCCTACAGCTCTCGGTTTTGTTTTTCACTGCCGCCCTGAGATTTCCTTTATCTGGTGATTAAAACTTCATCCTGTCGCGGAACTGTGGGTACACACTTTTAATAAAGGAACGCATACGCTTCGAGCACCGGCTACATTGTCCCGGGCTTAATTTTTAATGTAATTTACGAAATGGGCGGACGACCGACGACTTTGCTCGCCACCATAAATTTGCTCAAGTGGCGCTGCCGTTGGCGCGCCTACAATTTAGACACGTTTTCCCGAGATTTTTACGCTTTCGCCTAATTGTTTTAATCGGGTAAAGGGCTTTTGGTAGAGCGACAATGCGGCGTCTTTTGTGATTGATAGCCATGTTTCGAACCCTTTACTACTCGAGTCTTCTTTCTGTGCTTTTCCACGTTTCCTAGCATGCCTATTAAATTTCGAACTTTTAGAGAACTTAGTTAACTCCAGTCGGGGCTCGCCAAGAAACACTCCGAAACTATGTCCCCTCGTCCTATGAATTGGAATCATGTTATTTTTTAAATATTTGCAGCACGATTTTCTTATTAAAGTTAAAAGGTAAGCAAGTAATGCTTTTAATTAAAACAAACCTAACACCGGAGAGTCGTGTTTGCAATACCCGGCTCCAGGGATGGAGTTAATGAGCGCCACCAGTTTTACCAGCTAAACTGCAAAAGCTCCGCTGATGTTGTACGGGATTGTTAGGCAGGCTTATCAAACAAGAAAACACAATCTTAACTTAACAAGAAAACACAATCCAAACTTAACGATCAATCTATTGGCTTCTAGGTGTTTTTTTTAAACAGCAACAATCTTACATTGAAATTTAAAATCAATTTAAAGCAAAGGAATGACCAAAAAAAAACTATTAGGCAATGAATGATGAGGGTTCAATATGCCGGTTTTACCGAGACCAATTCTGTTGGTAAACTAATGTTGAGGGATACTGTATGCCTTTCACCTAAACGCTATATGCACTACAATCCGAAGTGATCACTTTGGTTTACATAAGAATATTACGTATATGTATGCGTGAGCTAGTAGCTGCACCAATTATAAATGTAGCAATAATAATATCAATTGATAAAAGGCCACAATAATTATTATATCAATTGACCAGATAAACAAATGAATAAATCCAATTAATCTATCTTAAAGCTTGGCCGACAATGCTAAATTTATGTTTAAATATTAAAAACGATTATCAATGGGCAAGCAAAATAAATGATTTAATAAAATTATGCAAGTTATCTTAAGGCACGATCAGCAGTGCTAAATTAATATGTATAAAACAAAAGTAATAATAATTGTAACGATACTACGTTAGATCCGGTTGAAGGTCGCTGCCAAAAAGGTGTCAAGGTCAGCAGTTGAGGTAAAAAGAAGTACTTCTGGTGGAGGCGCCGGGCACCTGTAGCAAATACCAGGTACCATGATACAATTGTATCATGACCAGGTACTGGCTCCTAGCCTGGGTAATGAAACTTGCAGTGGACTTGATAGCCTGTGATAAAACTGGTAACGGCACTCGATAGCCCCTGTGGTAAAACCCTGTAATAACGCAATACTAATTAGACTGAGCCCCCTACTTCAATGAGGAAATTATAGCCCTCTCTGGCATACTAATATTTTGTTTATAAAACAAATCCCCCAAATATTATCAATGAATTTTCAGTAACTATTAGCAATAAACGAAATACAAAACGTACAAACAACTTGAATATGAAAAGAAATAGGAATGGATCACCCCTAAGCAATATAAACTTCCCCATATGATCTAAACTAGTCATATTAAAAAAAAATCAGACATGATAAAAGGAAATAGGTAAAATATCTCATAGAATGCAATGCAAATGGTGGTCAATGTAAAAAAAATTAACACAGATAAAAGCAAATAAAACATCAAATTATACCAATAAAACTTTAGCAATAATTACCTCTCTGGTGTTGGAGGGTTGATGGAGGATCAACTACCTCGGTTTTGTAAGATGAGCTTGGAAAGCCTCTAGAAATAATGGAAAATAACCTTTAGCGTCATGGCGACCATGTGTTTCTCAGTCAATAAAAAAATAATTCCAGGCATATCTTACCTAGTGGAGTACGAATATCCCAATAACTTGTTAGTGTCAAGCACTAATTAGGGACTCACATTAACACAATGCAAAAAGTTGAGTCCTCTATGACTGCACTAATAGCAAAACGCTTCCTCTAACACTGAATGGTATTTCTAGAAGAACGAGTCATTCGTTTTCAGTCTATTTGCTTTGCCACTTCCACGAAATTAGAGAAAAAAGCGTCGAAGCAGAAAAAGTGGTGGTACCGATAAATGTCTAACAATTCGATACGAGGAATAATTCTAATATAATAAACGACTTAGTTCTCGTTTAGTATGGTTGTAAAACGACGGCGGAAGCCACAATTAATGAGTTAAAATTATATTTTCCAATAAATACTAGGAAATATTCCTAAACGAAATAATAAACCTTAAGAAATCCAAATCGACAGCATCAATTATGGGAAAATAACCCATTACTACTATTCAAGGCCACCAACCGAATGTTACAAAAGTTACAATATGCCGCGTGAAAAGATAAATATCAGGATCTCAAAGCAAATCAGTGGTCCCAAAACGTTATCTACCGGAGATTAGCAGTGAAGCAAATCGGTGCCCCCAAAAAGTTATCAACCTGATATTGAAAGTGAAATATTCAAACCGAAAGTAAAATATGAATTTGACGGATATAATTAGGCTTAACAGTAGGTTTTATTAACCCAATTCTAGAAAATACAGAACCGCCAGCAAACATGATTAATGTAATATAAATAAGCAAAGTTAGACTAATAACATAACATCTTATTTTAGTTGTTTGATTAAAACTAAGCGAGCCACAAATTATCAACTAAAATAAATATAGTCACAAAGTGCCTGAGGACAGCATAAGAGAAAGGGATGATCAAAATAGCTACCTAAGGACACAACAGTGTTACAAAAGATAGTACATAGATATCATTAACCTGTAGGTACAATAAAATTAATTTACATTAATAAATGCTGCAACCTTAAGCTTATTGACAACAAATCAAATAAATATATTTAAAATTCATTAACCGAGGAGGTTAATCCCTAATAATTCTTACCACAAAATATGGCATCTTTTGATGCCAAATACAGCACATAAAATGAAATTTTAAATCTTTTATAGTGGCAGAATCAGACTGTTACATGTTGATAAAAAAAACATTAGTTATATGTTCAAGATGTAGTAATTTGCGGAACAATAAGTTCGAACCATACTAACTCGATAGAAACACCGTTATTTTTTTTATCTCCTGAGCCGCTACAGCATCCACTCGATCACCCGTTATTCTACTAACAAAGCTGCGGCCAATCCGGGATATTTATTACATTACGGCGGCGTGTTTTGGGCTTTGACCTCTACTTGATGCTATCCAAATGAAAAATATTAAATGTAGGTTAGTTAGAAAAGGATTGAAAAATAAAAGCATTTAAGTCTAAATTTGACAAACCGGAAATAAGTGTCAGTAAGTAACTCGTGATAAACCAATTGTCGTTCGGAATATAAGAATATATAAGATGTTGCATTGGAAAAAATTATATTGAGGTTCTAATAGGCTTTTTTGAGATATCTTGTACAATTGAAAACAATTTTAAACTGAATACTCGAAACAATAGTACAATTTTAGTATAAAATACTATTTGTATCTGTAGTTTCAAGGGAGTTATGTGGCCTTTTCATCTTGTATATATTTATTAAAAGTGTAACTCTTAGATGGAAGAAATTTTAACAAAATTACGATTAAAAACACTTCTTGTCTTGGTAATAAATATCACTAGTTAAAAACATTGTTGCTACTAATATTGAACAATAGTAGATAGAGACGTTATGTTCAGCAACCTCCACCTCCGGACAACATTTATATGTTATGTCATTTACCAATATTTTATATGTAGCAATACCAGGGTTCTCAAAAATTTGAAAAAAATTTTCTCTATTGAAAAATTCTCTAATACATTGATGCTTCGGCTCGTCATTGGCACAGTCGCTAGACCAACCGGAAGCATCTTGTTTTATTTTTCTGAAGGTGTTCATCATCTCGACAAACACGTCACCATTTCCCGATAGGATCATATTGTTCTATTTGAGATCTCTATATTTTGAAAAATATCCAAAAGCCTATAGCCCTTTTTTAATGCCTTCAACACTTCATCGGTATTCCAGGTTCCTGTCAACACACGTTCTTCATCAGCATGTTTATATTTGTGGGGACTCACTTCTTGACCGCACGTTTAGCAAAGTACAAACATCAATTTGTTATTCGTCTTTGTAGACGATGCAAGGTGAAGCAGAGAGGAGGGAGGTAGTATTTTACATTCAATCAAGCCAGATGTTCTGTGTAAGTCTAACTTTTTATCATCATTATCTACAAATACTGTGGGATGTCCTAAGGGATTAGCGTATTTACAAACCCACGAGTATAAGGTGTCAATGCCTATATATTTAATCTTCTCACTTGTAATATTCGACAGTGTTGCTTGTTCGACCTTCGTAAAAGGTGTCACGAGGATCCAAAAGAGTAGAACACAATAACCCCTACTGATATGTTCTCTGACTGAACAACTAAAAATTTAAAAAAATGAAAATATAAAATCCATGACGCAAAGTTGAGTCGGGTAGCCTCTCTTTGGAGCTGGCTGGCCAGTTTCCTTAAAAGTCGATCCCTACACGTTGCAGTCGATGGACACATCTCGGACACATTCACCATTAACGCGGGCGTGCCTCAGGTCGCAATACTTTCACCAACTCTGTTCCTCATCTATATTAATGACCTGCTGATCGAAACGAATAATGCTGCTTACAGTTTTGCAGATGATAGTACCCTTGTCTCCCACTTTAGATCAGAAAACCCCTTAACAGTGACTGAGACTCACCACCGCAGACAGGAGCAGATTACAGCTATTAATCAAGACCTGGAGAAAGTTCAGATTTGGTCCAGTTCAATGCACCAGTTCGTGTACAACTAGAAACACCTAGAACATCGCTTTACAAGAACTCCTTTGTCTGGCGCA
>MU184305.1:0-65874 GCA_016904865.1 Pissodes strobi | reverse complement strand
AAGAATTACCTTTCCGATTTATGTTGGAGGTTATTGATCACCGCCTATAATGTTCTAAAGATCAATTTTTCTCCTTCAATTTGATACCCGATTTGAAATATTTTTAACCATTTTAGTGGTCGATTTTTGTATCACCCCTACCATGCAGGGCCTGTTCTATAGTACGGAGCAAGAATTGTTTATTAAAGGCGGTCATAAAATATAAAAGATTTCGATCGTGTCTTTAAGAGATTTGATGTACTGGCGTTGGATTATAATCAAGTTATTACATATATAAATTTGTTATTAATTTAGAACTGTTGGCCTCTAAGTATATTATATTTGCCTATCAGCCAAGTGTTTTTATGCTGTGGAATATTACATTTAATCATATTTAGATACATAAAATCCGGCATCAGCTGAAAACTTTAAAATATCATGGTTCACATCAATGAATATTGACAGGTATAAAAATATTGGTAAATATCACAACATATTAAAGGTGCTTCTCAGAGTTTCTTCACTGTATTTTTATACCATTGTCTTCGCCCAGAAAAATGTTACACGCTGATAATTCGCAGAGGTAATTGATTTTGCTGTTTTTACCTAGTAAACAACTAATTGAATTCTAGCTAGTATATTATCTATAAGCTTAATCCAAAAAGTATTTAAATTTCCCGCCATTCAGGAATTTACCCGATTATTTTCGAGCAAGTTGATATAATAAAACAATCTACTCCTCAAAGTTATCTAATATTTTAGGATGACATATCCTATAAATAGTATTTTTGCATTTAAAAAAGTCTATTCCAGATAGATAACATCTGGAGGACAAATCCCTGAAGATGAGTAAACCAAAACTAATCCATGAAGAAGCCTTACGTTAATCGAAACCTTTGAAATAACATAGACCAAGTAGCCTAATCCTAGGCATAACGTCATGAACAGGAATTTATTGTGCGACAAAAATTCGGAGTTAGGACCACGTCCTTAAATATGCCCACATTCGCTTCATTCGCGGTGTTTTGTCCTAATCCTTGACTGCGACGTCATGGCTGGGAATTTATGGCACGGTACGTCACACGGTGCCACGACCGTAGATATATGCCATAGCTCAAGTCACCGAAATCCGCGGTGTTTCGCTGGTGGCTGCGCAGTAGCCATCTGTGCAAGTCTGGCTAAAGTGCCGCCATACCTATTAACACTGTTGTTATTATCGCTGAAGACGTAAGTCAGCTCTTAAGCCTTAATGCAAACAGGTGTACAGACCCTAGCAGTCTCCCACCACATTTTTCCAAAAATACCATATTTTCAGTTCTGATGTCAGCTACACCGCTATGAAAAGGAGAAAGGTATAAATCCCAAATATTTAAAAGCGGCGGGAAAGGAGATGTTAAAAATTATATATCAATTCAAATATCTCATTATATGCATTTATATATAAATAAAAACTTTTTTACTTAAAAAATCTCTTTTACTGACTACTAACACTAAATTTACTGAGGATTTTGACATTATAACACAAAGTATATTTTAAGTGCAGTACTCTGCATTCGCCATTGATAACATTTGAAATGAGAAAAATAATTCTGTACCCCTGTGGTTGAGTGTGTATTGATTAAACAAACTAATTTAATGAAGAGAAATTTAAAAAAAATTGTATTAACATGGTCGTCGATATTGTTAATAACATTAAATCTAAAATTAATGTTAGTCTTACGGCCGAAAATATTAAATATTGTTATCGGTTGGGAAAGCGCGATGGTCCAAATGAAAAACCGCGACCGATCGCTGTGTTTTTTGTGAATCGGTGGAAACGTAATGAAGTTTTTGGGGCTAAAAGAAAGCTTAAGGGTAGTGGCGTAGTGTTTAGTGAATTGTTGATTGCAGAAAAGTTAAGTTTATATCAAAAAGCCGTTTCTAAATACGGTCTCAAGAACTGCTGGACATGGAAAGGTAATGTGTTCACGTCAATAAATAACAAAAAAATTCTCATTTCGTCAGACAAAGACGTAAAGTAAACAATACTGTAACATATTATGTGAAAAACATAAAGTTGGTTGTATAATCAAGAAATTATTTTCTGTTGCATTCGCTTAAATTTTGAATTATTTTGGAATTGAATAATGCTTCGGAATGTTGCTTTTAATTGTTTCATGTTGAAATATAACAAAAACGCATATTACATATTATAATTTATTTAAAAATAGTATGTATTATTATTATATGAGAGCTGTGACCGATGTAAGATTCACCTGTTGGTTGTTGTTTTTTTTATTAACTATACAATTGGATTTGTTTTCTGTTTTTTTTTATTGTAATTTTTTTTATAAATAAGTGTTGTCTACTACTACAGTGTAATAATACTAATGAATAGAATTAAGTTAGCTCACGTCAATGTTAGATCGTTGATTGCTCACCTTAATGATGTACGGGATATAATTTCTAATTTTGAATATAGTGTAATGGGCGTCTCGGAGACATGGCTTACTGCTTTAACCTCTAGTCATTCTTTATTGGTTGATGGTTATAAATTCGAAAGACGCGATCGGCAGGGCAGAGGGGGTGGTGTTGGGATTTACATAAGAAATAACCTGAAGTACACATTATTGCCCTGTGATGCAAACATAGAGCAGATTTGGGTTAAAATATGGTTTAAAAAAACTACTCTTGCAGTAGGGGTTGTTTATAAGCCTCCTCAAAAAAATTATTTGGACTTTTTTGTTAGTTTGGAAGTGTCGCTTTCACGGGTTGTTCCTGTTGTGGACCAAGTCTTTTGTCTTGGCGATTTTAACATAAATTTATTTAATACGGATAATTTGGAAACAAAATTTGTTTTTGAATTTTTGGAAGGTGTGGGACTTGTTCAGCTCATAGATTCTCCAACTAGAACAACTGATAAGAGTTCATCCTTAATTGACTATATTTTGTCATCTGACGGTAATTTGGTTGTCGAGAAGGGTGTGGTGCCAGTGGATTTTAGTGACCATGATCTGATCTATGCAGTTCTAGGAGTAAGTGTATCAAAACCAGGGCCACAGTTTAAAACAGTCAGAAATTTTAAGTCACTAAATTATGTTCAATTTCAATCCGACTTGCGATCAATCCCTTGGAACAATATATATCATATCGATAATATTAATGATAAAATAAGTTTTATTTGCGATAATATTAGAATACTACTAGATTTGCATGCGCCGTTTGTCACACATCGTATTACGAAAAAATATGCACCATGGCTCACGGATACTCTGCGAGCCATGAAAAAGGACAGAGATAGAGCACTAAGTAAATATAGACATACTAAGCTTCAAATCGATTGGAATAATTATAAGACTATTCGTAATATGTTTACTGTTGCTGTAAAAAGGGAAAAAAGGATGTTTTACTCAAATACATTTTCCAATAAAGACCCAAAAGTATTGTGGTCACATCTTAAAAAGCTCAATGTTGCAGCAGATAAAGGGAAGTGCATACCGGACCAGATTGCTAATGTAGAGTCTATAAATAACCATTTTCTAAATTCTATACCGTCCCTTCCTGTCGATAATGGCGTGACATCTTTTTATAGGAATAATCGACTTGTGAGTTCGGTATTCCACTGTAATACAGTGAGTGAGATTGAGGTATTAGAAGTAATTTCTTCAATAAAAACTACAGCTGTAGGAGTTGATGATATTAACATTCTTTCTCTAAATCTTTGCATCCCTTTTCTTTTACCTTATATCACTCATGTGATTAATTGTTGCATATTGAAGTCAATATTTCCAGATAGGTGGAAAGAGGCATTAGTAATTCCGCTCCCAAAGACATCATCTGTGGATTCCTTGGGACAGCTGCGCCCAATTAGTATATTGCCTACTCTCTCAAAAATATTAGAAAAGGTGTTGCATAATCAACTTTGTAAATTTCTTGCGAAGGAGAAAATTATACCGGTTTTCCAGTCCGGGTTTAGAAAGGATCATGGTTGCTCAACTGCTTTGCTTAACATTACGGATGATATTCTGAGAGCATGGGATAGGGGTAATTTGACTCTGTTGGTGTTGTTAGATTTCAGCAAGGCTTTTGATACCCTGAGTCATGACATTCTGATTGCAATACTTCAGTACATTGGCTTGTCTGAGTCATCTGTTCGTTTAATGTCTAGTTATTTAGATGGAAGGAGCCAAGCTGTCTGTTACAACAATAAAACGTCTTCTTTTAAACATATTATCACGGGAGTGCCGCAGGGTTCCATCTTAGGGCCTTTGCTGTTTAGCATCTATACATCGCAATTTCCAACTAAATTTATGTCCTGTAAGTATCATTTTTATGCCGATGATACCCAAATATACCTATCTTTCCAAGCAGAGGAATCCGCACAAGCAGTTTCGGCATTGAATTTTGAACTTTCAGAATTTTTCAATATTGCGAAAAGTCATAATCTCTTATTAAATTCTAACAAGTCCGTGGTGTTACTTTTTGGAAAAAATAACGATAAGCTTAATTTTATGAGCAGTTATGCAAATTCTATCAGCATTAATAACACTACCTTGCAAATTGAGGCTGTCACAAAAAATTTAGGGCTCTATATGGATCAGGATCTTAGATTTGTGGATCATGTAAATATCAATTTGCGGAGGGCCTACATGAACCTAAAATTACTATTTCAGCATCGCCACGTCTTAAATATAAAACTAAAATCGATTTTGTGTAATGCTTTGGTGTTATCGCACTTTAATTTCTGTGATGTGGTGTATGGGCCCTGTATTACTGCGAGAGTGGCTGATCGTATTCAGAGACTGCAGAATTCGTGTGTTCGCCTTATTTATGGTATACGGAAATACGATCACATAGGTAGTGCCTATGAGCGATCGGGTTGGTTAACTATGACTGACAGGAGACATCTACATTTAGTTGTTTTATATCACAGGGTTTTGTTAAGTAAAACACCACCTTATTTGTATAATAAGATTCGATTTCGAACTGACATACACAATATAAATATCAGATTTAAAGGAAAATTAACAGCACCAGCTCATACTACTGCCTTGTTTGAGCGGTCCTTTTCATATCTTGTGGCAAAACACATGAACAATATTCCTGAAAACATTACAGCCATGTCTCCTAATCAATTCAAACGCTTTATTCTTCAATCTCTCTCCCGAAAAAGTTTATAAATATTGGTACTTTTAAATTTATATCTTTTATTTTGTTATTACCAGACTCTTAACACTTGTTTATGGCTAGGGTTTGCCATTACTTTAAATGGTAATGATGGTATATTTGAAGTATATTATTAATACTTAGGTATAGTTACTATTATTTGATTCAGATAGTATTGGGTTAAACATTTTTTTTTATATTTCTTTAACATAGGTTTTTAGTTTAACGATTTTAGGTTTTTATTTTTAGTTTGGGTTAGTTGAACAGACTTCAGATATTTCATATCTGACGTACTGAACCTCGCCTTTTTGTGTTAACGTTTCGATTTGAACTTGTCGATAACACGTATTATTGTATATGTTAGTACAAATAAAGTCCTTTATTATTATTATTATTATTATTATTATTGTTTGTTTTTACGAAATAAGATAAAGTAACTTTCTCATTACGATATTGAGAAGGCATGAGCCTACCTAAAAAGAGCTCGCAAATACGTTTTGTAATGTTAAAGATATGATAAGCTTTTTATAGAAGATTTGACGCAATATACGGAATCAAGTTGTTCTGCTTTATAAGAAAGCCATTGAAGTTTAATAATTAAGGATATAAATTTCAATGTCTTTACTTTCTACACCTATGTATTTCAAAATACCGTCTATGGTGACATAGACGCTGAATAATCTGTACTGTCTAATGTTCTGCCTAAAATAATAATTGAACAATTAAATAAATCCCCGAAAATCAGTGCTCTTACAATATTAATGTTCCACCAGTATTCCCCAACACCTTGTTAATATCGTCTTAATGCCGTAAATTAGTGATATTAGGCAACAAGTACATCGCGAGACATAGGAAAATGGAAATTAACGAAATACATGCGTATGACGAAATAGAGAAGGAAATAATTTTATTATTTCATTGCCAAGTAACAAGAACTTTAAGTTTTATACTTTAGATTGTCAAAAGTAAGGAAATTTTTAGGCTTATTAGATAAAGAAAACATGGATTCGTGGGGAGTGTAAAGAAATTGAAAACTATGCTGGAAAAGAATTGAAGAAATAACTCGAATGAAAATACACACAGCCTAGGTTAACAAAGGATATGGATGGCATTTTATTCTCGAATATCAGAAAACAGTTAATTAGGTGGTCAGGAAAACATGGATGAACTTCATGATCGCCGGCCGCATATGCTGCCCAATTTCACTGATGTCACAGGACCTCGAATATTACGTTAGGGAATGCAACACGCCATTAAACAGACACAAAAAGGCATGGCGAGTGACCCAAAGAAGCTTCTTAAACTAACAGGCAATGATACGATGCTGATTTTGGTGAACTTATGTAACACTATTTTTAGGACAGAACCTATACTGAAGGACTGGCTAATGTATATATTTATCATGGTACTTAAAACGCCAATAAGTGCCAAAGAATGTTTCGACCATCGAACTATTGCCTCGATGAGCCACACACTTAAATCCGCTAAAATAGACTCGGAAATTAGTGACAACCAAATAGGATTTTGGAGAGGTATGGGCACCGTGGAAGCCATATTTACTAATATGCTTGCACAGAGATGTATGAAGATGAATCAGGTGTATTTCATTGATTTCGAAAAAGCTTATGAGAACTTCCAACACCATAAACTTATTGAAATATTCAAAGAAAATTTATACTGGAGGCAGCCAGTACGATTTACAGTTGGAGACCAATATTTAAATGAAATAAAGATCCTCCACCTTCATGAAGTTCGACAGGGCTGTGTTCTTTCACCACTGTTATAAATATATTGCGAGGCGGTTTTCCGCGAAGCCTTGGCTGGTGGGAAGTAGGGCATAATCATTAACGGACAGGTTTTGAGCAATTTCCATCTCGCAGATGACACAATAGTCAAAGCAGCCAATCTCAATATGTAGATTGTACGGAGACCAATTCTGTTGTTAACACTCGGTACTGTATGCCTTACAACTAAATGCGCTAAATACTACAATCCGAAGTGATCACTTTGGTTTACCTAAGATTATTACATATATGTGAGCATGCACTAATAGCTGCAACAATTTTATATGTAGCAATAATAATAGGTAGTGTTAAATGGCCACAATAATAAATCAAATGACCCGATAAATGAATAAAAAGAATAAAATGAGAATAAAACTATTCAAAGCTCGACTGTCAATGCTTGATTTATTTCAAATATTAGAAACAATTATTAGTCGGCAAGAAAAATAAATGATTTAATGAAACTTAGCTATAGTGCAAAATTCATTATAATAAATCACAAAAAAATAAATAATAATACAGATAATTGCTTCTGTACGATACCCGTTAGATCTGGCCGAACTCTGGTGGAGGCGCCGGGCGCCTGTTGGTACTGCTATGGCACTGGCCCAGAACTGGTAGAATCAGCAGAGGACTCGGCAATAAAATTGGCCCAGAGATAAGATTGGCTCTAGTGTAGCCGGGAGCTAGCATCTGTAGCCAGGTGATTAACTTGGCCCGGATAAAGGACTTGTAGCCCGGTAATTGAATTGGTAGGCCTGGTAATCGAACTGGTAGCTCGGAATTAGAACGCTGCAATAACCCAACACGCATTAGACAAAGCCCCCTTACTTTATTGAAAAAAACTATAGCCCCCCTTGCATAAATATATTTTCTTTATAAATCAATTCCTCCCAAAAAATTATCAATGGACCCATGACCATCAGCAAATAAAAGAAATACTGAGGTCTCGGTTTAGTAGAAAGAGCTCGGAAGCTTCTGGAAATAAAGAAAAAGAGCATTAAAATTATGGCGTCCTCGTGCGTCACAAGCAATAGGAAAACAAATTTATTCCAGAGAAAATGCTTAACTAGTGCAGTAGTTAAATCCCGATAAATCGGTCATGCCTAAACACAAACAGAAATCAACACAATATATCCCCAAAGAAAGGGTAGAATTAAATCACAATAATATATGCTGAGTCTCTATGACTGCACTCAAGCAGAAAGCTTCTCTTCTCAACGAAGGGTATATCTAGAAAAACTTTCTTTTCGTTTCATTCAATTTTCCTTTCTCCTTCCAGGGAGGAGCTGAAAAGGTCAACTGATTCGAAACAAGGAATAATTCTAAGGTAATAAACGACTTAATTCCCGTTAATTATGATGGGAAAACAATGGCGGGAGCCACAATTGATGCGCTGAAATTAAATTGTTCAAGAACTACTAGAAGATGTTCCCAATGAAGTGATAAAATTTCGGCAACAGCAACCATGGGAAATAGCCCATTCCTACTACCCAATATTGCAAACAGAATATTGGAAAAGTTACAACCGGTCGTCGCGTCGAAAGATAAATATGAGATTCCAAGCCAGGCAGCGCGCAGCGGTACCAAAAGGTCATGAAGCGTAAATACAGGTTTTATTAACAGAATTCCTAAAAATATAAACCGGTTTGCTGGACGGTCTACGGTAATGTAATATAAATAAATTTAGAATTAATTAACCGATGAGTATTGATCTTTTTTCAAGAATTCTTACCGCAAAATGCAGTATTTTTTTGCTAAAGGCGGCATATAAAAGGAAATTTAAAAATATTTGACACTGGCCAAATCGGAATGTTACAATGCTTATGCACAGATTAAATGATGCATGTAAAGCCTATCGACTAAAAATAAACCTGAAAAAGACCAAAGTGATGATAATAACAAAAAGGAACATTTAAAAGCAAACCTTGATGGCACACCTATAGGCGGAGTTGAAAAACATAAATACTTGGAGAGTTGTTTTGGGATTTTAAGATGTTACATTGTTACATGCCAATTTAGTATGAAAACATGTTACAGATGGAGGTCAAATAAAGTCAGATATTTCACCTTTAAACCCTACATCTATTATGCTAGTCCGGCAAGACAAATATAATACTACTTATTCGTTTAGATACCTGCCTGTTTGTCTTATGACCCTAGCCTTTTATAAGGCTGTTCCAGGGAAAATTGAGAGTTCTGTAGTCGTATACGTAACTTGATTTTCTCGGGCTGTTTGGACATTTTCACTGTCTTAGCACATCATCAGTCAATAGGTTGTACGGAATTCTGGCCATCGATATCGAGGAGATCTTCAAAGTTTCAAGCATTTCCAGCAGTGTATTTCAAAACATTCAATAGGTCTTTTACCTTCCCGAATAATCACATCCTCCATGATAATATACATTAAAAATATTCTCATGGATGTCAGAAATGTTGGTTTCGGAGTTTGTCGGTTTCTTTCCTGGATTTGTTTCAATATTTAATAGGAAAGGTTTTTTTTGCTAAAGGCGGCGTATAAAAGGAAGTTTAAAAATATTTGACACTGGCCAAATCGGAATGTTACAATGCTTATGCACAGATTAAATGATGCATGTAAAGCCTATCGACTAAAAATAAACCTGAAAAAGACCAAAGTGATGATAATAACAAAAAGGAACATTTAAAAGCAAACCTTGATGGCACACCTATAGGCGGAGTTGAAAAACATAAATACTTGGAGAGTTGATTTGGGATTTTAAGATGTTACATTGTTACATGCCAATTTAGTATGAAAACATGTTACAGATGGAGGTCAAATAAAGTCAGATATTTCACCTTTAAACCCTACATCTATTATGCTAGTCCGTCAAGACAAATATAATACTACTTATTCGTTTGCCTGTTTGTCTTATGACCCTAGCCTTTTATAAGGCTGTTCCAGGGAAAATTGAGAGTTCCGTAGTCGTATACGTAACTTGATTTTCTCGGGCTGTTTGGACATTTTCACTGTCTTAGCACATCATCAGTCAATAGGTCGTACTGAATTCTGGCCATCGATATCGAGAAGATCTTCATAGTTTTAAGCATTTACAGCAGTGTATTTCAAAACATTCAATAGGTCTCTTACCTTCCCGAATAATCACATCCTCCATAATAATATACATTAAAAATATTCTCATTGATGTCAGAAATATTGGTTTCGGAGTTTGTCGGTTTCTTTCCATGATTTGTTTCAATATTTAATAGGAAAGGTTAAAAATTCAGTCAATGTTTATTTCTGATATGAGATGAGACAGCTGACTTTGACAATAATCGTTGGTGGCCTCACTTTAAGGGGTACCCTCGGAATGTTGCCAAGTGTACATGTTTCTCTAGCGATCCTCACGCGATTTTGATGTGTTTGCGGACCAGGCCAACAAGAAACAACATAATTTATTGATGTGCTGCCATCAGTTTGATGTTAAACGACTGTCTGAGCTTTCGCTTGATGCAAGCATGCAAGATGATTTAGTGGTTGCGTCGTGTTTTGCAGCTGGTTTCAATAGGGACGCAGGCTCTTGGTGATAACGTTTAGGCATGAACTATTGTGCCGCATATTTAGGTTTTTAGCGTTTTGATGTCAGGAGTTTAAAATGGCCGCGAGCCGGAATGAGGTGGTTTCTGTTTGATTAGTCATTGTGGATAAGGGTTTTATCGTCGGTTTTCTTTATCCTGCCAGCAATATATATGATCATACAGCCTTAAGTACGTTTCATTGCGTATTGAAGATGTTATTAAATTTGGTGGCAACCATCTTGTTCTATTTTACGTGATGTCGCAGGACAATGTAAAGCTGGCCTATTGGTCGAATTTTTTCTGACCCTTAAACATTGAATCTTGGCGTTCGAGGTGGACGGTCTAGGCTTGACGTCGTTCTATTTCTTGGTAAACCCTCCTTTTTGAGGAGGTAGTGCGTAAACCCGATAAAAAGTTTAGGAATTTGTAATTCGCCCTTACGGGGATAATCTTTTTTCGGGCTAGAGAAGTTGGCATAGTGACCAGCTTGGTGGAGTAAATTAATTGACTGTAGAATTTCTGGATTTTGATTTTGTCTGAAGTCAAGATTTTTTTGGTAACTAGCTACGTGCGGCAGATTCTGGAACAAATAAGCTGTATCCTTGCCCTAAGGGTGCCTGTAAGAGAAAGACTTGCTCCCGTTCATCATCACCACCAAAACCCTACGTAGCTAGCTATAGTATATTAAATGTTGTCCATATTTATTTATTTTCTGTACAAGAAGCATTTCTTGTCTCATGGTGTGCTCAGAGGGGTATGAATTTACTGCACAATATGGTATTCTTGAATTATTTTCAAGATTTATTAATTCATGCAGCAATGCTAATTTAAATAAGTATACCAATGGTAGGGATACTATTCACTAGTGTGGATTGATTAATGCTTATAGTTTTTTTTTCATTATATATTTCCCTATTCTTATAATTTAATATATATCGTGCTTCATTACAAACATTGTCGTTCAGACTGATTAAGTATCTGGTTATAATATTTTTGCATAATGGTATTTCATAAACTGATTCGCTAGGTCTATTTATTTACAACTGCGCACACGTATACCATGGTAGACGCGTAGAAGGTATAGTAGCAATAGGTATTATACCGATAACTCTTAATTATTAGTATAATGTAACGATAGATACCTTATGCATATTGCGTTTATAATTTGTTGAAATTGATTCTGGATCATTCGTAATCATTTGTTATGATATATTGTTATCTCCGATAATATGATCTAGTTTTATATTTGCGAGCTTATGTCAGTTTTTACATTTTTTTATATTCATATCATTTCATACTTGTTATCGGCTGATTTAGCAGAAATTATCAAGGAATCACATGTTCACGCCCAAGTCAATCAATGTAAACTAACTATTTAATGTTCATTGATTGTGCTATTATTAATGACGATGGTCTGGGAATTGTGAAAGGACAAAGATAATCGTTGCTACTTCATACTTGATTAGATATTATGACCATTGAGTGAGAAATAAAGGCCAATACCAAAGAAAAGTAGACCGAAATTATCATATATTTTTGTTTATAAAGATAGAACGAGCATATAAATAAGGTAAGTTCCTCTCCTCCTACACATCTTCTTTCAAACTTTCGCTTCAGAAAACCGTATTTTAATTATTGAATTCCTTAAAATGTAAGCCTCTTTGAAAAATAACGTGAGCGCGGCTGCTGCCAGTTTGTTTAGCCCCGTCCCCGCCATACTTTTGCCAATTTATGCATCAATTCCATATTTCGCAAGTCGTTTTCATAATTCCACGCATCGGGTCGACGAAAGACAGCCAGCTTGGCTCATCGTATTTCCATTTTGTCAAGAGGGAGGCGCACTCACACACCTTATATCATTTGCATATTTGTCAGCTGTGCCACCTTAACTTTTCTCCAGCGCGGATAAAGTTGTTCCTAAAAAGGTACTCAGAGAGACAAACTATCGTGCCAAATGTGAGGCATTTCAAATACCTTTTACATATTCCGTCACTTGTATTTCGTATGGATGAATATATTGTGGCAAATGGAATGAAATCGATTGGGCTGAAGTGGGAATAAGAATAGGCACTTTGTGTCGAAGCTGCTACATTAGTCGTTTTCATATGCAACTTCTTTTGCATACGTATATGTTTAGTTCTAGAAACGAAGATTAATTCTAAGCTGGTTTGAAGAGTTATTATTCAGTGAGAGTTCTATGAAGGGCAAATCCTTGATACATGTAGATAGAAGTATGTGAATGCTTACATGAAGCTAGTAATATAAAATTCTGAGATGATGATTTGCCGAAGTGCAAAATACATCTTTTAAACGTATTTTATTTACATAAATGTTTTACGTTCAACACCTTTCAATCATAAATTATAGGTTCCAATTTAGAAGGCTAGACAAGTTATGCAGGATCATTGGCCATATTTTGACCAATAGGTAATGTAGGGATCGAGCGAATAAAGGATCGATTTTCAAAAATTGACTTATTTGTATGAATGAAGGTGTTAAGTGAAAACTTACCTTTGTCACTAATTTTCGTTTCAATACGAACACTAATAAGGAAAATATTTGTTGACGAAGTAGGTATTTGCACACTAGATTGTGAAACTTATACGAATAACGGATGTAAGTACAGCAAATGTCTCCTTTATTAGACGATATTGTCACGATAAACTACTATGACATCACGCCTTAGTTGGCGTGCAGGTTATAAGGCTCAGATTTTGGATCGAGGTGAGAAGAGATAATAAAGAAGGCACCTTGGTAAAATAATAACAACGTCTATTGATCAAAGGCTTTATGAGAAAACAATAACAACGTCTGTTGTCAGAGACTTAATGAGTTTACACGTACGCATATCCTTTTGATTGAGGTATCGTTTGAATTGTTTATAGCTCTTATTGAATGTTTATAGCTCTTAGCCCCTGTATTATAAAAAGTTCTTTAAGAGCGGTGTTAGGTTTAGGTTTGGTTATTTCATAAGACAATGATTTTAAGTTATTGGTTTATCTTAACTTCACTTAGTACTTTCAGGCACTACAACTGTTTACGTTAAAAAGTCACTTGATCTAAATTTTTGAGAGATCTATCGTAGATGCGACTTTAGTACTTTTTAGGCAGGTATCCCTGCGCTGCACTTCCCGATTGGGTCCGAAAATTACAATATGGTCCACGTCCCTATGGACTGCAGTAGGTGGGAGACAAGAGCCTGCCAGACTGTTGATCAGCTTGGCTATTTATATCTTAAAATCTACTAACCATTGCAAATTTAAGGTTCATAATTGCCGGCGCTGTTCGCTTCCGTTATTTATAATTTAACTTGAATGTTCATATGTAATATTTTTCACGTTCAAGTTCAAACCTTGCACAGGGTGATAATTAATTAGTAGTAAAGGTTTCTAGTAGTCTATTTAAAATATTGTCAAAAATTAAATATTAAAGTGCAGCCTATTCTACTTCAAGGTGTACAGTATTAAAATGGTAAAAGAATGTATCGAAAAATGAAGCATTTTGATGTATTATAATGTCAAATAGTTGGAAATGAATTTGATGATACATCATAAATTTCATCTGCTAAATTCAAAATTTTACGTTTGAAGCCAAATTTCCACTATCTTTTTCAAAACCAATAACGAACTTTTACAGAAAATTCTGCAGTCTCGAATGTGCACTTGAATTTTAAATTCCATCTGTATTCCCTTGAATTCCTCCTTGAGAGATCAATTAAAATGCAAGCGCTCGTTTCATGCAGGTAGACGACATCCAAAAGTCGATATCGTCTCCTTTACTGCCACTGCTCAGCTTATTGTATCTCGAACATGCCGTTAGACTTTTATGTCGTATAAAAATAACATTACTACGCTACGGTTCAGTTATTCAGATATGTAATGAGCCAACAGCATGTTCCTTAGCGGAGCGAGATCGGTTCATAACCATAAAGTTAACCGAAGAAAATCGACTCGTTTTGGAATATATTTCGTTTAATTAAGAACCTCTGCGGGCAAAATTGCCATACATGCCGCAGTCGCTAATATTAAATCTTACGTGCATCTTACTTGAGTGGGAGAGAAAAGAGCCAATTTAGCAGTTCTCTGCATTTCGATTGGTATTTTCAAAGAAATGTTAACACTTACAAAATTAATAATGCATTTGTTTGAGCATCAAAAAATAATCCGCACCCCAGCATCTTATATATGTTTCATAATGGATTTAGTTCTGGAACAATTTTTAAATAAATATGCTTTAAATCTACTAAATGTAATCTTTAAACATAGCAACAATAAAGAGTTTTAAATGAACCGCTTTTATATTCAAATCGATCGAGGATAAGAGTTTTCAAAAAAAAATATCACAAAATATAATCGTATGTTTCTTGACTACTTGAATTAAATGGGAAAAGCTATTGCCATTTTACAATTGTTATATTGAATGTCTTCGCTATGACGAACATGGTTAAATATTTAAGTCAGAATTTGCATTTGAGCATCCAGATTATTGGACTGCCGTGGGAAGGGTCTATGTGATGGTTATTGGTGTAAAAGTGCTTATCGATTCAGAAGAAAGGTTAGTTGATGCGATTGGCCAACAAGAAGGCAGTATTTAGGTATCTGTCAAGGTAATTGTGTTGTCAAAGGGTATGTTAAATATAAGTTATATTTTTTTTCCTTACCGAGGACATAATTCTGTGAAGATATATCTGCTTGGATATACTTATACATTTAATTTTAATTCGATTGTATTTAATTCAGTTTCATTATTCAGAATCTTCATTATTCTAATGTATTGAGAGAAATTGTTGATTTTTGCTTCTTTTTGGGCTGATGTATCTGCTGAACAAGTGTTGTCAAGAATACTTTTTTGGGCATGATAACTGAGATAATTAGTACCGATCAGTTCAGGTATCGTATTTAGAAATATTTAATATACTCATGCACTATTAATATTATAAAAAAATAATTAGTGGCCGATATGGCGTACTGGTAATATGTGACAAATCTATGATTTAGTTTGTATGTTTAGATTTTTAAGTTTGAGATTTCTTAAATAAAATATAAAATATATTTCTCTTAATTTAGGTAAAATTTTAGGGTTAGATTACATACTTGGCATTGTTTTTTATTTAGCGACACGGCGCCGCGCCGGCGGGGCGGTGGTGGTTCGGACGATCGTGGATTGTCTGTTGGGTGGACTGATGGGGATGATGGCGAGGGAATACAAGACCAGCAAAATCAGTCATACTCTAGTATGTTTAAGAAAATAAATAAGTTAAAAAAAATCATTACTGGCCATTTAAATATTCGTTCCATAAACACTGGATTTGATGAGTTTATAAATTATGTAACTGATTACAATTTTGATATGGTTTATCAGAAACTTGGATATTCCAGGTTATAATTTCGTTAGGAGAGATAGAGATGGTCGGGGAGGGGGTGTAGGTCTTTATGATAAAAAATATATAAAATACAGTTTAGTAACCTTTAATAAAAATATATCTAATGAAATTGAATATATAAGTTTTAAATTTTGTTTAAATAAAAAAATATATATTAGTCACGAATTTATATAGACCACCTTCTACGAACCTTCAAAGTTTTCTTGATTTCTTGGAAGATCTTTTCAGCCTCTCAGTGCCACCTTCTACGAACCTTAAAAGTTTTCTTGATTTATTGGAAGATCTTTTCAGCCTCTCAGTGCCCTATTTTGATTGTGTGATATTTTTGGGTGACTTGAATATAGATTTCTTGAAAACTTCTGTTTGGAAAGAAAAGAAAGAAAATTTGGAACAGTGCAAAAAAACTTAACCTATTAAATAATTATTTTTCAAACTGTATTGGTAATACTAATAGTACGTCTCAAGAAAAAATTGATTATTACAAATGCAATAAACACGAAAATGTAACAAACGAGTTGAATTTTAATCTGATTGATGAGGAAACTATTTTTAAAATCATTTTAGCATATGCACTAATGCTGTAGGTGAAGACGGACTATCAATTAGGGATCTTAGATTGTGTTTGCCTTATTGTATGAAGCCCTTGATAAACATTATTAATAGTTGTATATTGAATAATACGTTTCCTAATGAATGGAAAAAAGCAATAATAATACCATTAACTAAAATAATTGTCAACCCTAGGGAAAACAGGGATATTAGACCCATAAGTAATTTGCCCGTGGTTTAAAAAATTCTGGAAAAGCACATTTGTAATCAAATTAATGATTTCGTATATTCTTTGAATATTATACCAGGTTGCCAATCTGGGTTCTGTAAATTTTTTAGTGCAACGACAAGCCTTGTTAATACGGTTAATGATATAAGGAATAATGAGCAATCTAAACAGTTAACTTGTATGGCCCTTTTGGATTTCAGTAAGGCGTTTGACACCATTGACCATAGTACGCTTCTGGCCAGGTTGCATTACTGTGGATTTTCAGAAAGCTCAAGGACGTTTTTTGAATCGTATCTTAAGGATAGGTAAATTAATTATCCGAAAAGTCTAATTATTTAGCATTGACATCCGGCGTACCACAAGGCTCTATTTTGGGCCCTTTGTTATTTTCTCTTTATGTGGCTGACATGAAAGACTCTTTGGAGTACGCAAAATTACAACAATATGCAGATGACTCTCAAATGTACATTCCCTATATATACATCAATCTCGAGACCGATTTAACGGTGATTTGCAAAACATAAACATATTCGCAAAAAATCATAATTTAACACTAAATGCATCTAAGTCTTGTGTAATATTTTTTGGAAGCACTAAACGTCATTTGCCGCACATTTATGCTAATTTCCAAGTTAATGTTAATAAAGTAAAGATTCCCATAGTGGCAGAGACAAAAAATCTAGGTTATGCTCGACTCATGTCTTTCCTTCCAACTCACATTAAGAACAAACTTAAAGTAGCCTATATAATACTGAAAAATGTATACCGTTTGAAGAGGGCGTTGCCATCAAAGACAAAATATTTCCTTTGCGATACTCTCATACTCTCATTGTTGGATTATGGTGACATCGTCTATACTGACTCAATATCTTCCGCCCTGTCTAGGACAATTCAAAAATTACAGAATAGCTGTATGCGTTTTTCCTATTGTATACCTTACAGGGATCATATTACACCTTACTTGAATAGCAATTCTATTTTAAATATGAGTAACTGTAGGAAATATCACATGTACAGCTTTATCTATAAAATCTTGAAAACTGGACAGCCCCCTTATTTAAAAAATTTATTTCATATGTTTGGTCACCCCATACCACTAGAAATACTCATCTTTTTAGGGTTCCTCAACATAGAACTATTAATTTTCAAAAATCCTTTTTGTATGTAGCTGCTCAAATGTGGAATAAATTGCCAAATAATGTGAAGGAACTTTGTCCTGGAAGGTTTTCGGTTTGAGTGAAGCGGTATCTTTTAAATGAGCAGAGTGCATGGCCTAAAATGAAGGCAATTAATTAAATGAAGAAATGACTCGTAAATATCATTGCTGGTCTTGTTAAAATTAAAACTGATATTTGTTATCAGCGATTGGCCGCATGCTTCCTTACCTGTTTATTATACTCGTTAGTATTTTATGTCAAATATTGGCTACTTATATGCCTGTATATTGGTTTAGATTAGTTTATTATATCACGGGCTGTTCCACACAGGCGTACGAGCGCCTTGTGCTATCGGTTTTGAAATCGCGGTGCAATCCGTATTACCGCCATTGTTTTTGTGTTGTAAAATGTAATTCTTGTTATGAAATCTCACTGGTTCGTAATACATATTTTTTAAATTTGAATTGAATAATTGCGTAACGTGGGAATTTTAATATAATTCCCAAATAAATGCATTTAGAAAATTACGAAGAAATTTAATCTGGCATTTATACAAGGCACTAAAATCAAATTTGATAAAATTATGTTAAAAGGCCTTGGTAATGCATTGAAAATGTGAATTTCAGCTATAATAAAATAACGTGCGTTGAACTCTGGGAAAAAAGGCCAGATCCGTTATGTGACATCTGGTGTTAGTAATCGGCGAACCCAGTAGAATTTGTATACATTACCAAATACGATCAGAGGTCAGGTTGGGTTAGACAAGAGTTCGATAATAATCTAAATTATTTAGAGGAGAAAAATTGTCAGGAAAATGGGCTTTTTAGGGAAAATAAAATCAAATATCAATTCCTAAGTAGGGAAAATTACGGTTTTAATTTTTTTCCCCAGAAAATCAAATTTTTTGAAACACGAATTACTTGGCGAGAACCTATGCCACAAACTGTATCAGGCATTTTGACAATGATATTTCGCCATTTTGCCAGTTCGAGTTTTGATACGACACCACATAATATTTTATTACCGGAAAACCGAACAATCTGGAGCAACCACACTGTTATACATTTAAGAGGAGCGTACTACATACCAAAAAATCTGATCGATCACATTGGTGATTTTTTGGATTTTTTATTTGACTTTAAGCGTTCGTAGGTGCCAGCCAGTTATTTCGAAAAAGAGTTAACGTATCGAAAAACTTTTTCTAAGTAATAAAACAATAAAGAAAACATTTTTGAATCGTGTAATTATTGTGCCAGAGGTGTAAAATATCAAAAAATATTTTAATTTTACCATCAACAAGTCTCTGATAACATTAGTTGTTTTGTCACAAAATGTCTCTACACGAAAAAGAACATGTTGCTATTCTGATAATGAGGGAATCTAAAGATAGACAACGACTCTACAGAAAAACTACAGATCTTTTTAATGCACATTTCCGGATCGAGAGCCAATATCAAAATCATCAGCTATAAGAACAGTTCAAAGATTAGGTGCAGGAACCTTCAAAGACCGAAGATGTGCTAGTTGACCCAAATCTGCTAGTAAGGTGCTTCTTTGTCAGACCTCATCTAGCATAAACTTCTTTTATCAGATCTTTTCCTTGGAACATATACAAAACGAACATGGAGACAGTTGCAGCCTAAATAATTATTGATGTATATTACCTTTAAACTGAATCCAATAGACTACAGTGATGAAGGACTACCAATACCCCGATATCTCCCTAATTCTTTAAAGATTCCTTTGCTAGTGGATTCACGTTGTATTTTCTAATATCAGTAATAATGGTGTAGTCGTATCATCGTTTCTGGTCAGGGATGTATACCATGTACGTCCAGAGTTTACTGATCATCACTCAACTATCGGTACATTAATATATAATCTCCATGTTGTGTAGACTGGTAAACGATGAAAATGATCTAGCCTTTGTTCCAGCCCATCTAACTAATAAGCAACTTTGGTATTTACTGTGATATGTTATAATATGATAGTCGCGAGTGCATTACTGTTATGCCCATCGGAGATTTATTTTTTAGACGCTTGCCCCTTTGGTATATAAATAATATAAAAATAGTATTGACATTAGGGAGCTCTTTATTAGATTGTGTTGATAATAAGTAAGTTGCTCGAAAAGTTACTCAAAATAGTTGTAACGATTATAGCTAAATTTCTTCGATAGCAGAAACTCATAATTTATAACGAACACTATCATAATTAATATTTTATTGAAGTTTAACCTTTTTCCACAACCAAAATATGTGCAGTTTCTTCCTTAAATTAATACGGCTAAAACACAAGATATTGCGTCCTTATACAATAAAGGTTATTTACAAACTCCTAGCCTTGATCGGTTAGATATACAAATCGCTAGTAATACCGAGACAAATATTTACTTCGAATTTCACATCCATATTCACTACATTAGTCACAAATAATCCTCGCCGGAAATCGGTTATAATGCACACAACTGACAAATGAGCTCTGCTCATTGCCACTCAATATTCACATTAGATTTAGGATGAGATGCATATAAGATTTAATAAGGCAAGTTTGGTTATAAAGTTTGCGAAACCTGAACTAAAATATGTTCAATACACCATGTAGGGTTCTATGGAAGGACAATTCAAAAAATTTGTTTCAAGCTATATAGTATACTCATATCAGCTGTTCATTAATTTTGAAATGAGTTATAAATTTAAAATGGAATAATATCTTGCACGCTACAAGGCCACATCTCTATTAAAAAGGTATTGCTTTGTAAAATTTTGTTTTTATAAACATAAATTCAGCTATTCACTATGTGCAGCTGCTGGATGGGAGGCGGTGAAAGGTCATGCGCAAAAACAACTTCTTGAACTGTGGTTGCGGTTATGTGTAATTAGGTTCGCCCCACAAGTACGGATACCCGATTGTTCATCAATCAGAGGTGTCAAGGATTCACAGACAAGAACCTAAAGTATTTTTATTAATGCTTAGAAAATATGTGTATGATTTGTTACCAACGATCTTATTCCTTCCAAATGTCTAGAGAAGCACCGCTACTGGAGTGAAGCATCAAAATACGATGGATTAAAACTAAAATGCTTTAGAAGAATCGGATGCCTTCAGGGCAGGGGACTTTGTTAAAATTCAAAGAATAAATCGCACACTTCATAGTATCTTGCGAAACATGAGTGTTGTTGGTTTTATAATAAGTTCTGATGACTGAATCTTTCAATTTAGGCCGACTCCAGATTTTACCGAAAACGCGAAATTTCTTATTTTTCGATATAGGCTTGGATATGATTTATATTTATTACTATCCGTAAAATTTGGGATTCCAATAATATTTAATTATATTGAAAAAACAAATATACTTTTTCATTGTATAAAATTTACTCGAAAATTTTCTCCCATCGATTTCATCTAATTAAAAACCAAAGAACTTCACTTCTGATTTAATTATCAATAAACTATCAATTAGTATGATTGATATGATCAGGAATATTTCAATTCCTACTTTTTCCTACAATGCTCCTTCCCATTTTGACGCAACGTCTGTGAGCACAAAAATTTCCGAAGGCAACCTTCTCGACTGTCAGTTAGCTTGAGGGTTAATTAGTTGATTTGTAGTGGCTTGAAGGGCCAAGCTCCCTCTAATGTAATCTAAATTTTTCATTTCGGCAAATCCCTCGAGAATTTAAGAATCAACACAGTAGCCCCACGAAACACCCAATTTTAGTTCATGACCTTGTGTAATCGATCACTGGTCTCAAACTTTTTCAAAGCATCAAACTTAAATGAGGGCAAAGTTTTTTCTTTGGAATTCAATACAGATGTTACCGAATTACATTAGTATGATCAATACTTTATTTTTAGGTTCACCTGTAGATTGTTTTTCGATGTACAGAACGATAAAATGTTTTATTGAAATAATAATTATGAGATGATTTTTAGGCTCATGCCTAAATAAAATCGATGCTAAACTAATATCGATCGATTCCATCGGCTGCTGCAATGTCTCGGGATGTGGTTCATAATTCTCTAAACTTGTAACAACACTGCTGAGACTGCCGTTTCTTTGATAAAAAGAGGTCCTATTTCAACAAGTTGCAAGAATGTTTAATCGCGCTTCTTCTGTTATTAGAAGTATATGGAACTGTTATAGTGAAACTTGTCAGTACAAAAGACGCATCGGGCAAAGTCATAAAAAGAACGGCAGCCAAAATCAATATAAGATTTTAGGTTTATTTTTTAATTATTGCTCCCAAGGAGCAGATGTTTCCAACCAGACGGTTAAATTCAATTAAGAGAAGCTAACTTGAGACCCAGATGATCCATGCGAAAACCCATTTTGATACAGCATCACAAAATATGCCGTTTAGATTTTGCTCGTGAGCATATTAATTGGTGTGTAGTGAAAGATCCTTTCACTGAGAAGTCAAGATTTCGTCTTACTCTTTGTGATGGTCGATTACGTGTTAAGTCTAAACGCTTAACATTGCATAGTGTAACGTTGTAAATGTTATTAAATACAGTATTGTGATTATATCCTTTTACTGATCGATTTGTGTTATGGATACTCTCGCTACCTTACTTCTCGCTACCTTACTTCCGGAGTACCAACCTCCTCGACAGGTATATCCGTTTGGAGCGCCACTTCTATGGTGGTATATATTCTTTTTTTTTGGGAAAATTGATAGGTTTTCTCGCCTTAACTTTAAAGATCGCTTTCCGTATCGGAATTTATCATTGCTATTTTTAACCCTCAAGTCTATCTGCCGCCTGATTGTGTCGTTGCAGTATTTGGCAAATCGAGTAGAGTATATATTTCCTAAAATTATCGGCCATATCGTCTATACGCGTTGTTGATGGACTAATTTGGTGACCCTTTTTTTAAGGTGTTCGACACGAGTGTTTCTATCTATGGTGGCTAAAGTTATTTATCATTTACCTAGGATCTTTCTGTATGGCAGAATTCCTTCTGTGGGGTAGCATTCCTCCTATTGGGTAGAATTCCTTCTGTGAGTTCGAATTTAACGCTGACCTAGCTAATCCCGCCGTCAGTTAGTCGCACCGAGGTCTTTTTTGTCAAGATGACGCAACCACATGGTGGAGAGGTACTTCACAGGAAACGCCAGTATCTACGACTCGACCAGAATCTCAGTGCCTTAATTATCGTACATTTCTTACCGTTATATATCCTTTTGATTAATAGATTTGTAGCTAAGCAACTGTTTGCCTAAATTTACGTTTATTTACACGAATCTCTTATGCATAAATTCAAACATACCTTCTCTCAAGTCCCAGGCAGAGTTCATGTATACCTTAGTAAACGATTGGTCAGTTAATAATAGTTTAGGCCTAAATAAAAAAAGACAACTTTTTGACTTTTTCATCAGGTCATCAGGATAGTGTCGAGCGCTTTGTTCAGTTTTTAACACTAAAATAATGGCAGTGTCCTCCGCAAGGCTATTGGAAGTGATCTTTGATTCACCGCTTAATTGGAGCACACATGTAGAAAGCTTTTGCAATCGTATAAGAAGTAATTGCTATTCCCTTAATTTTCTCTCGAACTATTCTAGCCAAGAAATCTTGCTTGAACTTTATTATGCCAACCTCCATTCACATATTTCTTATGGAATTTTGATTTGGGGAGCTGGAAGCCACAGTAAAAGAGTTTTACTGTTGCAAAAAAGGGCTATAAGAATAATGTGTCAGCTATCGAGCAGAGAATCGTGCAGAGGATATTTTAGAGATTTAAGAATCCTAACAATCTTCTACACTTACATAATGGAAGTGTACATCTATTCTTATAAAAACCAACGCATCTTCGATCAGTACGCTCTGATCATTTCCATAATACCAGGAAAATGCACCTCCAGCTGCAAGGTAACCACAGAACAGCCCTCTACCAAAAAGTATTCTTTGTAATGCATGTAAATATTTCAATTTTTTGAGTAATGATATTCAATCATCACCTAATTTCAAAACGTTTAAGCTTAAGGTCAAACACATGCTACTACAAAAGGCCTGCTAATCTTTGGAGGATTTTTTTCATTGGAGGCAGTTCTGCACTATGAGGATTAGATTAAATAGGTTAGGGACTATGACGTTTCCTTAATTATGTGCTTTATGATGTATAATTTTAAATACTTTGTAATACCATTGAATACAGGAATTAAATATATTATTATTATTATTATTATTATTATTATTATTATTATTATTATTATTATTATTATTATTATTATTATTATTATTCTTATTATTATTACTATTTCTTACCATTATATATCACTTTAATTAACGAATATATAATCAAATGACTGTCGGTTATATATTATTTTAATTAATTCATTTATAATTAAACAAATGTAGGCCGTTTGACGTCTATCGTTCATATTCTTTTTAACTCAAACGGGTCAAAACTCGTTTCATCTATTGATCTAGTTATCTTGCTTATTGAGCTTACCTTTAAATTTTATATTTAGTTAAAGGAATCATTTGGCTAATGTTCCGCTAGCTGATTTAGATAATTTTTACTGTATTTGGCTGTAAAGCTCATGGCAGTAATTTAATTCACATAACTGAAATTTACTAATTTGATTTGTCGCCTTGATATCGACTTGAGGTCAATTCGTTTACGTACAGATATTTAACCGCTGTATATGTACCTATTTATTTTACTGGTTATTTTATTGATTTGGTATTACTGAGGACTGTTTATTGGTCTACTGATATTATCACTGCCACGGAATACACAGACGTTAAGTTTGGTTAACAATCAATTCATTTATACCTGCATATATTTACTGGATCTACCTATATAATAAGATCTGGGCAATATTAAGGTTATAAGGCAGAGTTTAACAAGTAGTGAATTATGTTGCTTTAACTTATTATTCTTGTAATATTGGTGAGGGACCTTACAAGAGAATTTTCTTATTAATTTAAGAGCGTAACCATAACCCCTAATTGATTAGAGATAGGATTTATTGTCCTGAAAGGATTTTTGTAAGTTTAGCTTTTTAAATAAATAAGTTATTTGTAATCTTGCTGTTTATTTTAGTAAATTAGAGTCAAAATAGTAGCTAATCTGTGCATTCAAAATTTTTCAACGTTCTTTTACAGGGTATTTTTCTAAAGTTTATTACCCTATTTTCAAGGATCAATAATCATTGATAACTTGTAGTAAAAATATGTATTAGTCGAATATGCTCTACCTGTATTTTATTAGTAGGTCAAAATTTCATACTGCCAAATCACATTGAGCAGTCATTGCGAGAAACTTAAGAACGAGATATTCAAATCAAAAATTGGGCTGCGATTAGTTCCGATATAAATCTTATCAAACACGTTTGAGATTTGTTGGACTGTAGCCAGAAGAAGCCTTAATCGAAGAATGGGAAAGTGTACTGCAAGCAAATCTTCAAACGCTCATAAGAAGCATGCCAAGGAGGTGGTTATGAAGTTGTAGTGCCGGTGGGGGATACACGAGATATTGATCCTCAAATAAAGTAAATTCCAAAATGTTTTGCATAGAAAACGCATGTAACACCACTTTGGTTTTCGTATTTTTTTACGATTATTAATCAGATGTTAAGAATGAATGGTTTCTTGATTCTTAAGGTTATTAATTTAGGAGGATAACATATGTGGCATTAGCAGTTTAAGTGTCTCATATGTATATCATTTTCACAATAAAAGTTATAGTGTTCCTCTAATATTTTTCGAGCAGTGTACAGAGTAAAATAAATATTAATTATGTAATAAGCTAGTATATTTTTGTTCACCCACTACATTTCTACAAATATGGTTTTGTATAAGTTATTATCTTTTACTCAATTATTGATGTTTGCTACCAAATTTGATCGCTCGTGACGTCTTCTCATCGATTATTCTTGCCAGAAAATTATCACCCTTTATTCGAGAACTTTTTATCAGTATTTCAGATTTTTCCGCAACTTCTGCGCACATTCCCTGGATCTATAAGCTCCAGAATTAGGATATTTCCAAAGTTTAAAAACTTTGAGTCCCAAGTGCGTTGCGAGTTGCCTCTTTCCCAGTTCAGCTGCCGCTTAATACATGGAGGTCAAGGCCTACTATGGCCAAACACTTCCGGAAACTTCGACTCTCGAACTTAAAGTTTGGAATGCTAACTTTGTTCTTAGAAATTAACTTTGTGGAAGTTCGTTTTTAAGTTACGAGACGTTAATATCGATTACGATGAGTAGAGGAACGTTCTAATTTTTGGTGTCACTTTTCGTCAATATAAACGCAATTTGAATCGAAAATGAACATCTACTTAAAGAAGAAAACAATTATAAATCTATAAATTTGTATTTACATTCCTGACTTCCAAAGTACGGATACGTCAACTTAGAGATGGATTTTCAAACATTTTCAAGAAGTATATTTGTATGTTCAATTTTAAAAATAGTTAGTCTTGAGACAAATTTTGGGCAGAAAACCAATCTTTTGGAAGTTTAAATGTAGAAAATTAGTAAATTCCCCAAAATTATCAAAATGTATGTGTTTTTTCTGTGCTCCTCAAACTCAATTTTGCTTATTTCAAGGGCTTTTGACAAATTTAACTTATCAATATTTTTGAGCTTTTCATCTTTACTGGGTCGTATTTTGAAATTATTTGATAAATAACTATGGCAATTTAAAACAGTAAATTTTTTTCATATACCTTCATGTTGTTTGTGGGCTCAAAGATCTAGGGGTAAAGCTTTTAGCCATTTTTATCGCAAACTTACGTCCTTTGGAAAATTGAAAACATAAAATTTAGACCCAATTAATAAAACACATTTAAGACATAATTACGCTAAGTATCAGTTACCACAAAACTAGCGGAAACTGAGAGAAAAACAATTAACCAGGAACAAAAACTTATATACTGTGCTGTAAACCAATCAGCCGACCAGCGCAAAAGCAACTGGTCTTTAAGCCCGAAATATATGGTTTAACGTATTTAAAAATAGGCCTAACAATATAAGTTGCATACCTAAATATGCAACGAAATATTAGGTACAAGTTTCACGTACTTTAAAGCACTTAAATAATTGCGATTTCAGAAAAATGCAAGACACTAATACTATTTGCCATTATCGGCAAATTTGCAAACTAATCGTTTGTTTTGCTTTTATTAAGTATTAAGTATTATTTTAGAAAAGTGCACGAACAAGGTAGTAGTATTAGTTAATTAAATAAATAAATTACGAAAAACCACATTATAAAGAGAGGAAAGAAGATCTTATGGAAATATATTTTTCACGATATTCGGGATATTGTAATGCAAGAGATACATTCTTTATGTACTGAGATCCTACATTTCGCTCCAAATCGCAGAGGTCCAAATTCATAACGTCACGAGTTAAAATTTGTAAGCACTTTGTCCCTTACTAGAAGTTTTGTGGGTATAGCAGGGACGTACTGACTGACTTCGCTTGGCTGAAGTCTACTCGAGACGACTTTATCCGAATCACCATTACATAGCCGAGTCTGTCCCTAACTACTTAGTCGCGTTCACTTCCCAGGATTTTTGTGTTTAGCACGCCAAAAGAGGCTCTCCCAGCTGTATCTGCATAGTAGCTGATAAATGAACATGTTCTTTATTTCAAATATCTGAATTTAAAAAACTAGCATTACCACGTATCGCTTCTAAAGTTTTAGCCGAGAATAACAACCGCAGAGAAGCGACAAAATCCGTCGGCACCTTTGAAGTTGAAGAGCCAAGTTCAATCTGTCATATGTGACAGATGGCCGGTTTAATACACTGAGATACATGTAATGAAGGGAAAAGAAATGCTATACACCGATAAAACATGTAATTAATTACATGTTTATTATTTACTTTATTAGACATGTATTATGAATAAGTTATCTTTTAGGATTTAACGGTTTAACTCAGAGTTTACTGATTTGTCGCGTTCTAACCTTTTTGAAGTGAATACTTCTTTGGTTTCATGAGAGTGATTTTTCAAGGTCGCATCACGAGATGGTTTATGTTTTCGTCTCGCGTTACGAAATTTTCGTATCGTTGATTGGACGATTAATCCAAACTAACCAAATCTATTAAAATTGTTTATAGCGTATCGGAACCGGCTCAAATAAGTAAAATAAGTTGAGACTAAGTGAAACTAACTGAAAGTTGAATCGACGACTAACCCAAACTAACTAAATCTATTAAAATTGAATATAACGTATCGGAACCGCTTTAAATGACTAAAATAAGTTGAGACTAAGTGAAACTAACCGAAAGTTAATTGGACGACTAACCCAAACTAACCAAATCTATGAAAATTGATTATAACGTATCGGGACCGGTTCAAATGATTAAAATAAGTTCAGACTAATTGAAACTAACCGAAAGTTGAATCGATGACTAACCCAAAGTAACCAACTTTATTAAAATTGATTATTACGTGTCGGAACCGCTTCAAATGATTAAAATAAGTTGAGAATAAGTGAAACTAACCGAAAGTTGATTGGACTACTAACCCAAACTAACAAAATCTATCAAAATTGATTATAACGTGCCGGAACCGGTTCAAATGACTAAAATAAGTTGAGACTAAGTGAAACTAACCGAAAGTTGATAGGAGGACTAACCGAAACTAACCAAAAGTCAATCAGTTACACGTACTATTAACATATGTCAAAAGAAATAAATAATGATGTATATTTCATGATGGATATATCGTTGTAATGTCATTGTAATATGTCAAAATATATGTTAGAATATTGTAAATTCATTCCTTATTAAACGTTTTAAGAAAATGTCAAATATGACAGATGAATATATTCGTCAATATTTCCCTTAATATAACAGATATCGAATAAATTGTTTAACAAAAGATTTGTATTTTTCGATGCTCTATCGTTTGGGAATAAAATATGACACGTGCAACTGTCATATTTGATAGATACAGCTGTCAAATTCGTTTATTTTAATCTGACATACGTCAAAATACATTGTTAACATTTTGACATATTTAAGTATTATATCTTGATATATATTTTTAATCATTTATTTATTTATTTATTTATTTAAATTTATTTATTTATTTAAACAATATATTTCTTCAATTAAAAAGTGATGACACAGTAATTGATGAAAGTAGTCAAAAAGAAACTTATTATACTTAACTAAAACTAGACAAAACATTAACTGAGACACAAATATGTTTCATACACTAAAAAACTCATCCATGGTATAACAATTTTTGTTCAATAATATCTTCTTTAGCCGTTTTTTGAATATATTAATATTAGGAGAACTCTTTATATCCATGTCAAGGAAATTAAAAACCTTGCATCCCTGAAAGTAGAAGCTTCTCTGATAACTCGCTGTTCTATGGTGATCAGGAGCCAATAAATTTCTAGCACGGGTATCATGCCCATGCATAACCTGGTTGACCGTAAATAAAGATCTGTTCTTATAAACAAAGACAGATACTTCCATGATATAAACTCCAACTAATGTAAGAATTTTTAATTGCTTAAATGAATCACGACATGACTCTCTAAATTTTAGACGAGCCATTATCCGAATTGCATATTTTTGGATCAAAAAAACTCTCTCAGCATAGACACTTAATCCCCAATTCAAAATACCATATCTTAAATGGCTATGAAAATTAGCATAATAAAGAGATAAAAGAGTTGGAGTGCTACAATTACAGGAAAGAAAATTAAGACCATAACAGGCTTTACGTAATTTTGCGCACAATGCATCAACATGAGGTTCCCAGCTAAGTCTATGATCCACAAATATCCCCAACATTTTTGTATTTTCACTGGTTTTAACTTCTTCCTGAGAGCCTCGAAAAAGAATTATATTGTCGTCACTATTTCGCCGTAACATATAGTTCATTATTACCGTTTTGTTTTTATTAATATTTAGGAAATTTTTCTCGGACCAGAACACAACTCGCTGATAGACAGCTTCGGCATCAAGAATAAGGTAATTTTTTGACTCATTGAAAATTAAAATATTTGCGTCGTCAGCATAACAAATTGCCTGAACATTATTGGAAAAATTGTTAATGTAATTGATTAGGTCATTGGAGTAAATAAGATACAACAATGGTCCGAGAATTGATCCTTGAGGAACACCCTGCTGAATTTGATTAATTTTACTAGATATGTTATTAAGTTGAACAATTTGAGATCTTCCCTCTAAATACGACTTAAATAATTTTAATGGCAAGCCTCTTACCCCGAGGCGGCCCAACTTGGCAAGCAGCAACCCGTGGTGGACAAAATCGAAGGCGCGAGAAAAATCGATAAAAAGACCTATAACTGCCAGTCTACTATCCAATGCATCGATAATTTTTTTATTAAAAAAGCAGAGCGCTGTTTCTGTACTCTTATTTTTTGTAAAACCATGTTGAGCCTGTGAGAGTATATTATTAACGTTCAAAAAATTTAATAATTGTTCTTTCATGTTGAGTTCAAATATTTTAGAGATGCTAGTTAGAAGACTAATAGGTCGATAATTTGTATAATCATTAGAGTCTCCCTTATTCTTATATAGTGGCACTACAGTAGCTAATTTCAACTTATCAGGAAACGTACCACATTCGATTGACAAGTTCATCAGAAAAGCAAGTACTTCAGATAATTCAGTCTTACATTTTTTTAACAAATTGTTGGACACTTCATCATATCCACTGGCGTTGGAAGTCTTAAGCATATCTATGAGTTTACAGACATCCGGACCACACAGAGGACGCAAAAACATAGTAACACCCTGTAAAGGGATATTTGATTCAAGAAAATGTACATCCACAGTCTTATTCAAATGGCCTGACCCAATAAAATGATCATTAAATTCATCGGCCGCTATGCCATCCGGAAGCCTAATACCATCTCTAACCACCTCAACAATACTGTCACCAGTATGCTTTTTCTGAAGTTGGTTAATAGTTTTCCACATAGTCTTGGATTTATTTTGAGAAGTAGCAAGGCGTTCATCATAATGTCTAATTTGTGCTCTCCTTAATTCACCCCTATATAATCTAGTCAGCTGTGAACTTAACTCCCTGTATTTTCTATCATGCCTAGCGAGTTCTGCATAAAGACTAACTCTTTCCTTAAGTTCTCTTAGATCTGCTGATAAGGTAAATTTATGAATTTTATTTTTGGCTATAGGATACCGGTGTTTAGGAAAAGTTATATCAAAATAATAAAAAAGTGTGTCCAAAAAAGATTCAAATGCATCATTGCAGTTGAAGAGTGAATAAACGCATTGCCAGCTCTCTCCTCTTAGTGAATTCACAAAACGAGATATATTATTCCTGTTAAAATTTCTCCTATAAGTACATATATTATTCAGACACTTCTCAGATTCATTGAATAATTTGATTCTTAAAATTTGCGCGTAATGATCTGAAACTCCCAAATTCACAACAGACATATCACAATTTAAATCAACAGTACATAGAAAGTTGTCTATGCATGTCCTACTGGTATGAGTCACCCTAGTTGGTGTCACCTCATTAACAATTAAGACGTTAAAACATTGCAATAAATCCGTAAAAAGCGTTAAATTAGAAGAAGGTTTGGAAAAGTCTATGTTAAAATCTCCACCTAGAACAATACTAAAATGATTCTCAAAAATTCTGGTCAGCAAGGCATGAGAATTAGCTAAAAACACATTAATACATCCTGAAGGGGGTCTATATACAACAACAAGATATACTTTAATAGTAGACAATCTAATACATGCATATTCACAGATGCCCTCCAGGCAAAGATCATTTACATCAATAACCGAAAAGTTAAACAAACAATCGTCTCTTCTATATATTGCAACTCCCCCACTTCTTGAATTAACTCTGCAAAAGGAACAGCATATTGTATTAAAAAAATGTTAGCTAATTTTATGTTACATATTATGGGTTAATATGACAGAACCAATTTATTCCAACTGTCATTGTTCTATAGATAATTCAAAATATATCTGAAGCATATATCGTGTTCTTTTATAACATTTTTTCATTGTTTTCATGTGTCAATCTCAAATATGGTTGTTATCTAATAAAATATAGCGTAATACTGTACAATTGATAAGACAGAGAAATATTGGTTAAGCATATTCACATTTACACAAACAGTTAGCATAAAACAATGGGTTAATTTAAGAAGATCGTCATAATAATATATATTTAATGAATAATTTACACATATTATTTAAAAAAATCGCATATGTCAAATGACGATATTACAGTAGTGGTAAAAAATAAAAAATTATGTAACATCTCGCACTGTCATATTAACCCATAATATGTAACATAAAATTAGCTAACATTTTTTAATGATTAAAAATATACAGTATGTCTCACTAACTTGGAACCATATGGGAAACTTCTTTACTGTTGATTTTACGAAAAAAAGTTGCTCTTTATAAAAAGTTCTGCTTCCTGAGAAAATAATAATAGACTATTAAAACTTGAATTAGCATATACAGTGTGGTCATAAAGTAGGAAAATGTACAGGGTGTCCGGAAATACCGTTCCAATAATTTTAGGAATGATTCTACATAAGAAAACATGAAACTTTTTTTATATGAACATGGGTCCGAAAATGCATATTTTCCAAGATACAGGGTGTCAAACTTTTTATAAAAAATCAGTTTTTTATTAATACCTTAAACATGATTTTACTGATTTTGTTGAAATTTGGCAGTGTTATCTGTAGTAATAAAGGGCTCATTTAGCCTTAATTAGATTAAAAATATAAGGTCCAGTGGCGTCCCGGGGGGTATCATACCGAATATTATTGACATAGAAATGTGCACCACTGACTCTTTTAAACATTTTATATTTTTTTCGTATTAAGCAACTAAAAATACAACATTTTTGTTTCTTGAATTGTTTTCTTATCTCGTTTCGTTTTCGAGAAAAAAAATAAATACCAGTTTATTACATTTCTTTAGGGCACCAAATTCACATCAAACGCTGTAATAAACTGGTTTTATTTTTTTTTCTCGAAAACGAAACAAGATACGAAAACAATTAAAGAAACAAAAATGTTGTATTTTTAGTTGCTTAATACGAAAAAAATATAAAATGTTTAAAAGAGTGAGGGGCGCACATTTCTTTGTCAATAATATTCGGTATGATGCCCCCCGGGATGCCACTGGACTTTATATTTTTAATCTAATTAAGGGTAAATGTGCCCCTTATTACTACAGATAACACTGCCAAATTTCAACAAAATCAGTAAAATCATGTTTAAGATATTAACAAAAAACTGATTTTTTATATAAAGTTTGACACCCTGTATCTTGGGAAATATGCATTTTCGGACTCATGTTCATATAAAAAAAATTTCATGTTTTCTTATGTAGAATCACTCCTAAAATTATTCGAACGGTATTTCTGGACACCCTGTATATTTTCCTACTTTATGACGACTCTGTATATGCTAATTCAAGTTTTAATAGTCTAATATTATTTTCTCAGGATGCAGAACTTTTTATAAAGAGTAACTTTTTTTCGTAAAATCAACAATAAAGAAGTTTCCCATATGGTTCCAAGTTAGTGAGACATACTGTATGTCAAAATATAATACTTTAATATGTCAAAATGTTAACAATGTATTTTGGCATATGTCAGATTAATATGAACAAATTTGACAGCTGTAACTGTCAAATGTGACAGTTGTACGTGCCATATTTTATTTCCAAACGATAGAGCATTGAAAAATACAAGTCTTTTGTTAAACAATTTTTTCGATATCTGGTGTAAAGGGAAATATTGACGAATATATTCATCTGCCACATTTGACATTTTTTTAAACGTTTGATTGACAGAATCGTACATAGTCGTATTTTAATAAGGAAAGAATTTACAATATTTTAACATACATTTTGACATATTACAATGACATTACAACAATATATCCATCATGACATATTCGTATATACATAATTATTTGTTTCTTTGGACATATATGTTATTAGTACGTGTAACTGATTGAGTTTTTACATCCGGACCGGTTCCGATACGTTAAAAATCAATTTTAATAGATTTGGTTAGTTTGGGTTGGTCGTCCAATCAACTTTCAGTTAGTTTCACTTAGTCTCAACTTATTTTAGTCATTTGAACCGGTTCCAATACGTTATAATCAATTTTAATAGATTTGATTAGTTTGGGTTAGTAGTCCAATCAACTTTCGGTTAGTTTCACTTATTCTCAACTTATTTTAGTCATTTGAAGCGGTTCCGATACGTTAAAATCAATTTTAATAGATTTGGTTAGTTGAGGTTAGTTGTCGATTGAACTTTCAGTTAGTTTCACTTAGTTTCAACTTATTTTAATCATTTGAACCGGTTCCGATAAGTTATAATCAATTTCAATAGATTTGGCTAATTTGGGTTAGTCGTCGAATCAACTTTCGATTAGTTTCACTTAGTCTCAACTTATTTTAGTCATTTGAACCGGTTCCGATACGTTAAAATCAATTTTAATATCCGGTGAGGTGGGGGTATAATTTCCACCGCCACTGATGACCCCGTGATACGGGGTCATCACTCGTCTTATTTTCGATCCGAGGCTCCGTTGCAGAGATCGGTAAAAAATATTTTTCCCCAAAATCCCCCATTAAATTAGAGTCCCTTTCCCCATGTGGTCAAAGGTACACGCACCCCGTACCCCCCCGCACCTACCATAAAAAAAATCGACCCCATAGCTTCCCGTTCTACCGAAATGAATTATTTTAGTTTTATCTTCTCCCCCCTCTCCTGACCGAACGGTGGGGAGGTGGGGTGTACGGGGTCCAGTTTTCATCCAGGATCGTCATTTCACCCCGGCTACATGCCCTAAAAATTTCAGCCCTCTAGCTATACTGGAACATGCTGGGCGTTTCACCTTGAAAAGCGTTTCAATTTGATAAGCGTTTAATTTTCTCTGACTTTACCCTCGCTTAAGAAGTCACTTCAATAATAAACCAAAGGAAACTGGCGTTAACGCAAAAATTTTGTCGTCGGCGACTGTACTAAACAAATCTCGGACTAAACTAAACTGACAAGCACTGGAGATGACAGTTGGCCGGTTTACCTCCCACTCCAAATTTTTGAGCGGGATTTATGTTGTCGCTTCTCTGCGGTTGTTATTCTCGTGTTTTAGAGCGAGATATATCTTTTCGATAATAATTCGTTCGCTATATCCACACCTGGAAAGTTGTGCCAATAAAATAATTTTTAAAATAGCATCAAATTCTTGCTATGAAGGGAAATGCACAGACTGTGAAAGACTTTCAGCATTCCCAGACCGATTTTGGGGTATCTTAAGTCGCGAAAGAAGCCATAGGCGAGGGCGACTTGCAGATGAGCGCTCGGAGGCCGGCAGAGATTACACGTGAATTATGGCACAAAGATATCTAATTGTAGCTTAGGGCGTTAAGAGGGTTGGGGTGGCGACTTGACCTCGACTAAGGGTTGGAGTATATTTTCGCACTATACAGTAGTACAATTACATGTTTCTATTGGCCAAATGCTTGAAGGGTTCTTTCTAATTTTAATACAATGTACATTCACAATTTATTAGATAATTTTCATGGAAAATAAATTTACAATAAAAGAGATGCCAACCACATATAAGTGGGAAACTTGTGATATCAGAACATCCAAGACATAGAAATTTTGGAGAGTATAACCTGCCTTAAGCTTCAAGTGGTAATTATGTAACATTATTTGTTAATTGCTGTCCATATGTGCCAGGTTTACTGAGCGAATTAATTTTTTTTTAAAAAACATGGGTCTATGTTTTGGCAGTTAGGTGAGGGCGCCACCAATTTTTTTTTACTAGAAATTTATCAATGATTATTGATCCTTGAAAATAAGGTAATAAAATTTAGTAAAATACCCTGTATAAAAACGTTGAACAAACTGCGAATATACGAATTAGTTATTAGTTTGACTGCAATTTATGAAAATAAACATAAAGATTTCAACCACGAAGATTCTTTTATAATGTCTTTCACCGATATTATCAGACTATTAAATCAAAGCAAAATTAGATACTACTTTCTGATCTATGTCTATGACATTAAAATTACCCAATTTGTGTTTGAATTAACGGTCTGACTACACGTTGTCACTCATGGAAACCTATAAATACAAAGTGTTTTACTGGCCTAGATTTATACTAAATCAATTAGATAACCGGTGAAGTAAATATGTATAGGTATAGCCGGTGAATATCTACAGGTATATAAGAAATGATTATTAACCAATCGTAACCTAAATTAATCCTGTGGCAGCGACAATGTCAGTAAACCTATAAACAGTCACCCAATTATACTAAAGCCATAAGACAACATGTGATATAGATATGTACATTAATAGCCGTTAAATATCTGCGGGTAAACGAATTGAGCTCAAGTCGATTTCGATACCAAGGCGACATATTAAATTTGCGAATTTAGTTTTGGGAAACACATTACTGTCATGAGCTTTACAGCCAATTACAGCAAAATAAATCAGCTAACTATCATGACTCTAGCAAAATGGATTCTCCACTTGAGATAATATCAGTTATAATAAAGATAAAATTAAGTATGTCGCCAGCAACTAAGAAAAGAAACATAAATATTTATGATGAATAAGATTAGATAACCTACGGCTTTTTAGAGGCTTTTTTGAAGTTCGATAGGCAGAATAGCCAGATTAATAAGCGAAAACGAGAAATAACAATAATAAATGATAAACATCAAACAACCTACAGTCCTTTAACTTTAAATGCATTAATCAAAATGATATATGACGATAAAATATATGCAATATAGGAAGCAAACGACCTACAGTCGTTTAACTATATATTCATTACTTAAAATGATGCATAACGATAATATTGATAATAAAGTTCCTTAAATAAAACGAAATATATTGCAGACACTGGTGTTTCCTGTGAAGGTACGTCTCCACCATGTGGTCGTATTCCCTTAACAAAAAGGTCACTGGACAGCTAACTGATGCTGGAACCAGCTAGGTCAACGTCAAAAGGCCGACGACGAATGTTAGTCCCAAAAGCAGAAAATTCTCTTTCGCGCAGGGAATTCTAACCAACAGAAGGAATTCGATTCCACAGAAGGACCTTAGTTAAATGATAAAAAAAATTTAACTATCTTAAATAGAAACACACCTGTCCCCCAAACCTTTAAAAAAAGAGGTTCCACACTAGTTCATCACACAACATTTATATGCGATATGGTCGATAATTTTAGAAAATATCCACTCTACTTCATTTGCCAAATACTACAATAATATAATCAGGCGGTAATTAGACTTGATGATCAAAAATAGCAACGATAAATTCCGATACGGAAAACTGCTTATTCACCTTGAGTGTTCCCGCGAAAAGGGCTACCAATTCTCTCAAAAAAAGATATATACCACATCTGGCAAGTGACGTTGCAAACGGATTCCTTCCTTGAGCTGCTCGGAGGAAAGGTCGCGAGAAGTAAGGTAGCGATAGTATCTATAACACGAATTGGCCGGTAATAGGAGAAAATCGCACTACTGTATTTTGTAACATTTACAACGTTACAAGAGATTGAAGGAGGCTTATATTCAATCAGAGCTGAAAGACTGAAAGAGAATTAGATGACAGTTTTTGAAAATCTTATGAGAATTTTTAAAAAGGATTTTAGTAATCCTCACATGTGCTTCAATAATATCCTAAGTGAAAATGCTATGAAAAAACGTGTTTTAATGATAACGAGAACACCAACCTAATTCATATTTGTCTTTTAAATTCAATTGGCGAAAGTCATCTGGAGTTTAACATAACCTTTGACTAGACAAAATATTGTATTACTTTATATCGATTTAGGATTTTGTCCCGTTAGTTTCAGAGGTCGAACTACTGCACATCTTGGGTTCTCTCACAGGCCATTTACCGGCTCACTACATTTGCGAGGGCTCATTATTAACGCCGCCGAAGCTAAGTCAACGTTTGCCGAGGTGCGCTGCTTACTAATTTCAATAGATTAACCGCGCACATTTAACCCATTCGCTTAAATCGAGTTATTTGTAATTAACTAGCTCCCAACCCAGCATTCGGCTGCTTCCGCGGTACAGGAGCCGGGCCGCAGATTAATCCGCCGCCGAATTTTCGATTATCGGACGGGAAAAACGTTTACGTAGGCATGGAGCAAGCAATTTAATAAGGCGCTGTGTTGTCAAGGAAAAAATATATAAATTTGGATTACATAATGAAATTACTGGCTAATAACTGGAGAATAATAGGGAAATATATTTTTTGTCATACGCTCCCAAAAATAGCTATTTTACGGACTCATTTGAGTCCGTAAAATGCTTCTTTTTAGGCCTAGTCCTTAAAAGTCGTCATGACAACTTTTACGGACTATTCCAAAATTCCTGAATATGTCTAAATGTCAAATTTCGAATGACTTGACAAAATTGTCAAATAGTTGCTACGATATCAAATTCTAAGCTAACTTTGTCGTATATTATGATTTCAAAAATTATGGTAAATTTGCAATTTTAGGCGTTCTGAAGAATTGCAAAAAGCGTATAAATAAAAATTAAATTTTGGGAGCGTATGACAAAAAATAGTGTTTGTCACACGTACCTAAATGAAGTTTTTCAGGACTCATCTGCTATTCCGGACTCGGCATGATTCGTCCTGAAAAACTCCATTTTAGGTACTTGTAACAAAAATAACTATTTATTTATTCTTTCTTCAGGGTATGTAGCTCTAAGCCCGTCAAGCTGAAGATTTGATACTTCTAATACATTTGTCAATAAAAATATATTAATAAACAGATACACTTATTTGAGGATCATGGAGGGACGCATTTTGCTTATATATTGCAAGCTAAATTAAATTTTGCCATTAAAATTATTTTTTACTTTACTTATGTTGCAATCTATCAGCCAAAATTCATTGTTGAACTTAAGATTTGCTTGTTTATTTCCATCCTTTACTCATATATAATCAGCATCCATGCTTTCCTTTTGCTTACACGTTTCAGTTGTAGATTCAAAAGAATTTTAGCACCAAATATGTAAAAAGAGAATCTAAAAAGAAAATAACAATGGAAACAACCTAAAGTACTGGTGAATGAGATATGGATGATCCATCAATATTGGCCACAGAAAAATGAAAAATGAAATTAGAAGAGAAACGAGAAGAAAAACCAAATTAATTTAATTTTTCATAAATCAAACCGATACGCCCACATTTATGGACCGCAAACCATGATAGTACTGATGAACCTGAATAGTCAGATTAAAATACTATGAAAATGCACCCATCCTTTATTCGTATATAATCAACATCCATACTCTGAAAAATCTTGCTTACATGTTTCAGTCGTGAATTTAAAAGAAATTTAGCACTAGACATGTAAAAGGAGATACGAAAAAGAAAATAACGATGAAAACAACCTAAAGCACTCGTAGAAGATCCCTTAACATTGCCAATAGAAAAATGAAAAATAGAATTAGGAGAGAAACGAGAAGAAAAAACAAATTAATTTAATTTTTCATAAACCAAACCGATACGCACACATTTCTGGACCGTCACGATGATAGTAATGATGAACCTGAATCATATTCTGTATTCTCAAAAAACATAGTCAAATTCAAATACTGCGAAAATGAGCCCATCCTTTGCTCGTATATAATCAGCATACATGCTTTGAAACAATTTCAAAAGAATTTTAGCACTAGAATATGTAGAAAGAAAAACGAAAAGAAAATAACAATAGAAACAAACTTAAGCAATGGCCAACGATATATGGAAGGTACATTAACATTGCCAACAGAAAAATTAAAAATAGAATTAGAAAGGAAACGAGAAGAAAGACCAAATTAATTTAGTTTTTCATAAGTCACACCGATACATAGAGATTTTTGGAACGCAAATCATGATAGTAATGATGAACCTGAATCATATTCTGTATTCTGGAAAAGTAAAATCAAATCCAAATACTAAGAGAATGAACCCTTCCTTTATTCGAGCATACTCGAGCATCTATGCTCTGAAAAATGTTGCTTATATGTTTCAGTTGTGAATTCAAAATGATATTAGCACTAAGACATGTAGCCAGAGAAACGAGAAATAAAATAACAATCGAAACAAACTTAAGTACTGGTCAACGAGATATGGAAAATCCGTTAACATTTCCAACAGAAAAAATAAAAATAGAATTAGAAGAGAAACGGTCAGAAAAACCAAAGTAATTTAATTTTTCAATCGAACTGATACGCACATATTTTTGGAACGCAAACAATGATAGTAATGATGAACCTAAATCATATTCTGTATTCTCAAAAAGTAAAGTCAAGTTCAAATACTATGAAAATGAACTCGTCCTTTTCTTGCATATAATCAGCATACATGTTCTGAAAAATGTTGCTTCCATGTTTCAGTTGTGAATTTAAAAGGATTTTGGCACTAAAACATGTAGAAAGAGAAACGAAAAAGAAAATAACAGTTAACAGTTGAAAAGAACTAAAGTACTGGTTAACTAGATATGGAAGATCCATTAAGAAAAATGAAAATGAGAATTAGAGAAAAACGAGAAGAAAAACCAAATTAATTTAATTTTTCATAAATCACACCGATACGCATACATATCTGGGTAACAAGCGATGATAGTAATGATGAACCTGAATTATATTCTGTCTTCTCAAAAAAGTATCGTCAAATTGAGATACTACGAAAATAAACCCATCCTTTGCACTGTATATAATCAACATCCATGCTCTGAAAAATTTTGCTTCCATATTTCAGTTATGCATTCAAAATAATTTTAGCACTAGAACATCGAAAAAGAAAATATCAATAGAAACAAACTTCAGTACTGGTCGACGGGAGATGGAAGATACATTGACATTGCCAACAGAAAAATAAAAAATAGTATTAGAAAAGAAACGAGAAGAAAAACTAAATTAATTTAATTTTTCATAAATCAAACCGAGACGTACACATTTCTGGAATGGAAACGATGATAGTAATGATGGACTTGAATCATATTCTGTATTCTCAAAAAGTATAGTCAAATTCAAATACAATGAAAATGAACCCATCCTTTGCTCGTATATGATCAGCATCCATGCTCTGAAAAATGTTGCTTACATGTTTCAGTTGTAAATTGAAAAGAATTTTAGCACTAGAACGAGAATAGAAAGTAACAATAGGAAGAAACTTAAGCACTGGTCAACGAGATATGGAAGTTCCATTAAGATTGCTAACAGAAAAATGAAAAATATAATTAGAAAAAAATGGAGAAGAAAAGGAAAATTACTTCTGAGCCTTAATATTCGAAATATAATTGAAATTTTGATATAAATATGTTTTTAAATGCAACGATCCAAAAATTAATATATGCCTAATTACTAGTTAGAAGCTAAATTTAATTTACCATTTAAATCTTTAATGAATTTGTAGTTAAATAAATTGTGGGCAATATTAGATTGGTTCAGGATTTGCACTAAAATTATTTAATTTTATAAAATATGTACCTTATGTGAGTGTGGTGAACTCTACTTCGAGTACATTTCATATCTCTTTTTGAATCAAGAGAACTTATTACTGACTAGATTGCTAGGCGGTCTGTTTTTGCCCTTTGTAGTGTTACGGTAATTTTAACAATTCCTTAACATCAAGTTGTTCCGAGTTCAGATGTATTTAATTTTGGTTTAAAATAATAACTTTTCATCTTCAACCTATTTTAAATTACTGTGTGAACCGACTCGGTAACAACAGTATGAAGAATTCCGCATTAAACAGTATGAAACTATTAATAAACAGTGAATTCTTGTGTCTTTTTGTCTTTTAAATACGCCAGTTATTGTAAAATAAAAATTATTATTATGGTTGAATTTACGTAAATACAGCAGTAGAATATATTATTTAAAAATGTTAAATAATTTCAAATATGCAGCTCATAAGCTTGAAATCAGTCGCTTCGTGAGCTAGAAAAGTAAACATGTGTGAGCATGAGAGTCTTAATCTCAGGTTCGTAGGTTCGTGCCCCACGTGGGGCACCAATTTGTTACAATATTATTTGTTTTATTACTAAAATTCGAATAAAAACCCAATTCATTACTATAAAAGTTTAACTATAAATGCACTTTCTTTTTAATTATTATTTTAATTTATTAAAAACCTAAACTGAAAGATAAGCTCAGAGTGTATAGGTTCGGTGCATGCTTGTTAAAATTTATCTCAGAGTCTGGTTGTTGTGAAAAGATGCAAAATAAAAAATTTGAAATTTCAAAATACAATTATTACTCTATTTAGATTTCCTTCTAACAAAAATATAGGTTGAAATTTAAGATTCTATTGAATGTTCTTGGTGATATCTGCCTTTCAATTACCTTATGGTTCCTCCGAGCTTGCTGGAGAGTGTTACTGAAAGTTGCTGCAGCACCTAGGATCTGTCTTGTGACGTCACTGAAAGCTGTCCTGGCAAGGCAGTTAAAGAGTTCACTATGAATGTTGATAACTCTGTTCCAATTTGTCGGAGAATGTCACTTGCCTTAGCTTAGGTTTTTAATATAGCGACTGACAAGTTATCAATTAACAATGCTGAAAAATAATTAAAAAAATATGATACTTAATTAAATATTCCTCCGCCAATTTGCACACGAATTGTGTCCGTAAACAATTATGTTTTCAGGAAGACAATGAATAGATTATATGCTTAATAAACAGTTATCTATCTAAGCTGAGTATAATATCGTCATAAACACTATTTCAATTAAGCAAAAAACAATTATAATAACAAGGCAAAAAGAGAAGCGAAATCAATAAGTTTACACAAGTAATCAAAGTTCAGTTATTGACTGAAAGCTACTTTTTAACTCAAAAATCAGCTTAATTCAAAAACAAAGATAATGACAAATTTAAATAAAAATAAAGAAACAAAGCAATTATGATCAGTTACCGACCACGGCCAAGAAGGGTCAGGAAGACCCTTTTAAATATCTAAAGTGACCATAAAATATTTATATAGGTCGAACGATAAGTAACTATGCTTAATCCTAATCCCACATATAACCCATAACAACAGATAGTGATACTAGAGAAAATTAGACCAGGTTTCCTGCACTATAAACGATTTTGGTTATTCTCTTCTAAAAATTGCTACCTCCAACTAGAACCTAAATGTGAACCTTATAGGCCAATATGATCGATTCTATCAGTTGGGTTGCTTAACTGAAACCGACATTTAAAAACTCCCTCTTGTGTGAGATCCAATCTTTTCTTCTCTTTTCCAAAAGCCTTAAGCTCTAAACACCCGATATTCCATATGCCCTACAGGCCAAAGACAACGTGGTATATGAAACAATAGTAGGCATACACTACAACAGACAACGCTTGTCTATATGCCGCCCTAAATATCAGTTTAATATAAACGATTTGCAAAATGAAATAAGATACCTATAAAGGGGATATCAGACATTCACGTGTAAATGGCCGATGCTAATTCACGAATGTAATGTTACACGCAAATTGAAAGCTTAGCAGTTTTATCTTTCCTACAGACTTTTAGTTATAAGAAACTTGAAATAAAATCGAATAACACAAGAAATAAAGAAAAGAAGAGCCTACCTTCTCAGCCTTCTCGCTCTGGTCGCCGGTACCAGATAGACAAAATTCCTGTCCTACCCTTCAATCAGAATCATTTCTTGGAACTAAAAAATTTCACCGACTCGCAGTTGTCGCAAATGTTTTAGTTTTCTACCGGACGAAGCGACCGATTTCAAGCATATGAGCTGCTTAAAATTATTTAGCAATTTTAAATAATATATTCTACTGCTGTTTTTATGTCAACCATAATATTAATTTTCATTTTACAATCATCATCATCATCATTCAGCTCTCTGTGTCCACTGTTGAACATTGGCTTCCCTAATCATTTTCCATTCCAGTTGATTTTATGCTGTTTGCTCTTAATATCGTCCGACCAACGCGTAGGCGGTCTTCCTCTACTTCGCGTGTCCGTTCTAGGTCTACACTCAAGAAGCCTCTTTTCCCATCGATCATCCCGCTTCCGTTCAAATCCTTGTTTCTTATGTGGTCCTTCAAGGTCACAACAAGCATGGATCTCTCCATCTTCCTCTGTGTAACTCTATGTTTCTTAGCTGGTGCTGTTGTTAGTGTGAGGGTTTCTGAGCCATATGTTATCACTGGCAGCAAACACTGATCGAAAACCCTTCTTTTTAGATTGACGGGAATATCACTCTTGAAAACGTCTTTAAGTATTCCAAAAGCTGCCCATGAGAGAGTGATCCTTCCCTTTAGTGCGCATGTCTGGTTGTCCATTGAGATGCTGACCTCATGGCCAAGGTACATATATCTATCTACCATTTGAATTTCAGCTCCGCCAATCTTCAAGCCACATTTTACAATAACTAAATAATTATTGACCGACATATTTAAAAGACAAAAAATAGTTTTAAACGAACTTGATGGGCAACACAAGGGTCGGTTCAGACAGTAATTTATAATAGGTTGAAGACGAAAAGTTATTATTTTAAACAAAAAATAAATACAAGTAAACTCGGAACAACCTGATGTTGCGAAATTATTAAAATTACCATAACAGTAGTTTGTGTTGGGTTTCCTAGAAAAAAAACGGTTGATTAGAGCTTTTAAAAGTGCAAAAAAGGGATGTAAATTAGCTCGTTACAAGTTCTTTTAGAATAGTTAACTGTAAGTTACATTATCTTAATTGTTAGTGCCTAGTAGGAGTTATTTGTGACCATATACCATCATAAAAATGCCATATTATGTCGGTTAAGGTGGGGTTTATTTAATGTAACACATTTTTTTAATAAGTTTTTTTGACATTTTATTTCGAATTTGTGTCAATTAATATGTCTTGGATTGACTTCTTACTTCCCGTGAGTGAGCAGCGTTCCCTAATCGGAACAATACCGCATCGATATATGATTTAAAAAATAAAATAGATCGTTTCCCGTGTGTTAATACTATAGATTATGTTTATAGGATGTAGCATGTCAGAGTCCCAGAGCGACCTGGCTGAATAACGGAAAGTCACAAAACATGATTGGTTTGATTTCTTGTTTGACGTTATTACTCCTTGGTTAAACTTGAACTGGATTTTGGAATGTGCCTGTCACGAGTTGTGCGAAGCTTTAGCATTTCTGTTACATGACGAATATGGTTAGTAGGGATTGGTTGGCTTAAATCTTGGAATCCAGTGGAGTTTGAGCGTGGCCTTCTTTTTTCATCTCCTTGGTGGAAATCGATGGTTACTTTTCGGAAGCCAACCCTACTGATATGCAATAAGGTATCATAATGGAAAGTTTTTGTAAAATGCCTTTATGGGATTCTCTAATTGACCATTTTCGGACTCTCAGGCAGTACCTATGCCTCACCTTTGATTTATTCTTTGTTTGATCCATAATTCCGACCTGCTTTTTTCAGATTAGACACTTTCGGTTTTTTTTTGAGTGTAGCCATTTTGTGATTTTTGGTCTCCATGTGGATGGAGACTAAAACTAACCTTGTTTTAATTTTCCTTAAAGAGGTTTTGTCACGTCCACTTTTTGAGATAGCTTGCTGAATTCGGTGTCCGCAGATTAAAGAAATCTTCACAGGTAAAACACTTATTTTCCTGATTTTTCTATGGTGTCTTTATTTTCCGGACTTGAGTTATGAGTAGAAACGTTGTGGTTTCATAAGTTTTTCTTTTCTGACTACTATCTGATGAGTGCTTTCACGACTGAGGAAGTTCCATTCTTCCTTCCCTCTTCGACTAACAAAGCTCCTTGTGTTTTTGCGTGCAGTCCTTCGTGTCGTATGGACGTTTGCTTCCTGGAGAGCTACCCACGAGTTCCTCGGATCGGATCGGCAGATCAAACCGTGGGAGATTTAGTCTTTTTTATAAATAAATATACATTTCTTTGTTGATTAGTCAGTGTTTAAACCCTTAATATATATTTATTTTTGTTCCTTTGCGAAAGTAATTTCGTTGTTTATTGATACATTAAACGATACAATCGTTAACTTAAAATAAGTTTAAAGTTGTTAATAACTAATTAACTGTTTCGTTAACTCTTCAAGTTGTACTATTTTTTTCAGTTCTCATGGTTGTCCTTGATGTATTTGAAACTAAACCCAACTAACCCAAACTAATGAGAACTGCGTCCTAATAGATTCGAAAGTATACGGGCAACATTATCATGTAGCGGGACTTTTAGCGACTGATTCCATTAAATGGTGAGAGGGTAGTCTTAAAAGGCCATGGCACTTAGGCCCCATTGAACCTCAAGTGCGCCTTCCCTAGGTCAATCGATCCATCTAGGCCATCGTCCAGCTTAGTGTTGTAAAAAGGCGGCGATGTTGCCCAAAGATGCTGGTCTGAGAAAAGCCATCGTTCTCCCAAAATGGATTCCCTTAGTTCTGAAACAGCATCGCAATCGCAAAGCAAATGCTCTACTATTTCGTCCTCCTGTTCACAGCCTCTGCATAGAGGTGTCTCGCATAATCTCATTATGTAAAGATGTTTGCTTAGCTGGCAGTCGTAGGTTCTTCCTTGACATAGTCAGGTATACCTTTGATGCAGACTCATTGGGGTAGCTTAGTCGCTTCCTGACAAATCGACAGTTAGTTGTTTCGATCCATCTTGCCCTAAAATCTTCATGATTGATCTTTTTATCATATGTATCATATATGTTTGAACGACTAATTATTTAGTGTCTATCGTTATCTGCTTTACTTGTTTTATAGCTGGTAATTAGTAGTAGTTGTATCTCGTTTATTGAACTTGCTTTTCTAACTGGTAATTTTACTGTACATACCACGATAGGCAACAATTGTCTTTGGCTATACGTCATCGGTTTTAATAATTATTATTGTTTGTTCTCAAGTATCGCTCTAGGTGAGGCAACATTATTTAGAGTGTTCATCAATTTCAGTTTATTAGTTACCAGGCATAATTTTAAGTAGCTTCAAGCACTGTGGGTATCACGCTAATTACTTTTCAATTTAATTTAATTGACAACATCACACCTTTAAATTTTTTTGTAACAAACCATTCTGCCATATTTTATGATAATAAACCTATTTTTTGTTCAGCTACCTATCTGTTTCATTTACTATCTTTAGTATTAGTGCTCCAAAAAGGATGGAAGTAGCAAGTATAATAATTGATTTGAAATATTTGAACCTAATAATTGAATCATTAAAATTTATCTTGAAGTTAGTGGCTCCTGTATATAAATATCCTCCTCCCCCATCTCAACTCTTCAAAATTTGAGCTAGAACTTAATTTGCACGCTTCGACAACAGCTCGTTCTGGCCTACGCATTATTAATTATTGCAAACTTTCTTAACTCTATTTTAATTTTTTTAAACTCAATTTCTTCTAATATGAGATGAAAGTAATTAAATAAAAATAGAAGATAAAAAGGAGCATGCACAGAAAAACTAAAATATACAAGATAATAAAGAAAATAGATCCAAATTGGATTCAGCTTGCTTTCATCAATATGGATTCGTAGGGGTCGTTAGTATATGTTTTTATTCACGTCAAATGGAAAATGTTAAGCGATTTAAGTCTTCTTATATATCATATTTTTATTTTATGCCCTTAGACGCCCTTAAAAGTGCAAAATATGATTAAAAATGGCCACAAGCTATATCGCAGGCAAGTGCTTTCGAATTAGACCAGCCCTCGCAACGGACCGCTTCCTAATTCTACGCTTCGTGATTTAGAAGTCACTTTTGAAAACGTTTCTAATTAAGCTTCTGTCGCAAAACGTCGTTTGGCTTTTTCACAACTTTAATTTTTAGCATCTCAAAGACCACCCTGCAAATGACTCTCATTTTCAATCCAAAATCGTGCATCTCCATGGAAACATTAAGAGGGAAAACGCTTTCGGTTTAAAAAAGGTAGCATTAGATTTTAATCCTTATTGGATTTAATTATTTAGTGATTTAGTTCAGTATAATTAAATGGAAAAAGAGAAGGGAGACTTAACGCTTTCATAGTTTTCTTTCACCTTTCTTGGTTTCTAAGTCAGTGCGAAGCAAATTGCTTGTTCATTTTGAATTGAAAATCGAAAATGTGATACTTTCGTCCAAACCAAAACTTGACATCAGAGGTAAACATATTAAACTCTAATATATTTATTTTAATAAATTTTTTTATTCATAATTCAAATAAAAATAATTTCGTAGGTTAAATTAAGCAATATCTACCAAAGAACATCAATTAAAAACAAATAAATTATGATAGAGTTACAATAAAAATAGGTATAAAAAGAAAGTATACAATAAAGCTGCAAATCAAAACAGTAAGCATAATTAAATCAAATCAATTAACCTGCGAAGAAAAAAAAATGATCAAAGGAGATCTACACGGGAAATCGAAGTGAGCTCAATTCGGGAACCTGCATAAAGATGAATATCTAAAGTAGCAGTTATTTAAGACGATTAACAGCCATAAAACATACAGCAAATGACAGTAAAAGCACAGCGTTTAAATAAGTATACGATATACAAACAATAAATCAGATAATTACTATGATGTTAGCGAGACATTTGTTAACTAAGATAACATCATATGAAGTAATAAAGAATGTCGGTATTATTTATTCAAATAACGAGAAGAGACGGTAATAAATATAATAAAAGATAATCGATTAAATTTCATTTAACGGTAAGTTCGATAAGATTAGGATGAGTAATTACATGATCTACAGCAAGGGTGTAAAACTTAGGTAAGTGTACGTAATACACCTAAATAAATCAGAGAATAACTATGGTGTAAACGAAATATTTGTTAACTAAGTTATTAGTTAAATGAGTATACAAAGAAAGTATACAATAAAGCTGCAAATCAAAACAGTTAGCATAATTAAATCAAATCATTTAACCTGCGAAGAAAAAAAAATTATCAAAGACGATCTACACGGGAAATCGAAGTGAGCTCAATTCGGGAACCTGCATAAAGACGAATATCTAAAGTAGCAGTTACTTAAGACAATTAACAGCCATAAGACTTACAGCAAATGGCAGTAAAAGCGTAGCGTTTAAGTAAGTATACGATATACAAAAAATAAATCAGATCATTACTACGGTGTTAGCGAGATATTTGTTAACTAAGATAACATCATATGAGGTAGTAAAGAAAGTCGATATTATTTATTCAAATAACGAGAAGAGACCATAATGGGTATAATAAAAGATAATTGATTAAATATCATTTAGCGGTAAGTTCGATAAAATTAGGATGAGTAATTACATGATTTATAGTAAGGGTGTAAAACTTAGGTAAGTGTACGTAATACACAAAAATAAATCAGAGGATAACTATGGTGCAAACGAGACATTTGCTAACTAAGTTATTAGTTAAATAATTATAAAAAGAAAGTATACAATAAAGCTGCAAATCAAAACACTTAGCATAATTAAATTAAATTATTTAACCTGCGAAGAAAAAAAAAGTAATCAAAGAAAATCTACATGAGAAATCGAAGTGAGCTCAATTCGGTAACCTGCATAAAGACGAATATCTAAAGTAGCAGTTATTTAAGACGATTAACAGCCATAAGACTTACAGCAAATGACAGTAAAAGCGCAACGTTGAAGTAAGTATACGATATACAAAAAATAAATCAGATAATTACTATGGTGTTAGCGAGACATTTGTTAACTAAGATAACATCATATGAGGTAGTAAAGAAAGTCGATATTATTTACTCAAATAACGAGAAGAGACGGTAATAAATATAATAAAAGATAATCGGTTAAATATCATTTAACGGTAAGTTCGATAAGATTAGGATGAGTAATTACATGATCTTCAGTAAGGGTGTAAAACTTAGGTAAGTGTACGTAATACACCTAAATAAATCAGAGAATAACTACGGTGTAAATGAGACATTTGCTAACTAAGTTATTAGTTAATCAAATAACGATAAGAAGCGGTAATAGATACAATAAAAGATAATAATCGGTTAAAGATCATTTTAACGTTTAGTTCGAAAATGACAAGGTACGGTATGGTAAGTAAAATAGATAATCATAGGGCCTACTTTTTTTTATGCTCATACGGGAGTGAAATCCACTGTCAGTGGTTGGTGGCTAGTGCTTAACTGCTACAACTACTTGATGGCCGCAATTAGGGCTTTGACGCTCTCTGACAAGCTACACGTCACACCATATGGGCAGCATCACCTTGAGAAAAGGTCTCAAACGGGCGAAATGAAACTGGAGGAATTCTCTAGGCTAGTGAAAATAGGAGGGAGGATGGATCCGTTTTTTAAAGGAGTAACCTCACTTCACGTAAAATAAATTTGCGAGGCTATGTTGCCGGAAATGGGAGAAAATATAAATAGCAGTGTGTTTGCCAGTTTATCTCTATCTAATTAATAAGGATATTAGACCCGATGGTCAAAATTACCAAGATAATCTTTCGGCTTTGCAAAATGTTCCTTTTCTCTCCCTACGTACATCTCTTCGAAGGGAAAAGCTACGACAATTGCCAAACATATCTTAGACGTCCGTCAAGAGAACGTTCGAAAATGCGGGATGACCACGAACCCTCCGGAACTGTATTGGTCGATACCAGTTGGGTGCGTCCCAATATCCCCAAGTGTCAAATAGTTAATATTTAACATTTTATGGTATATACGTTCTAAATTCAGGATAGATATGTTAAATTCCAATGTAAGGTAACGAAAATATCAACTATATAAATCTACTAGTGTGGGTTTGGTGGCATTTACAACACTGCAAAGTTTGAACTTGAACAATGTTATATAAATATGCGAGGAAAACTTATAAACAATTCAAGCGATAATTAGCCTTAAGGTGCAACGGTCAGCACATTTTCTAATATAAACTTACCAGCGGACCCTCAATCCGGAAAAGTTTGTCACACAACAAATTCGTTCAATCAAAGACCATATGCCTACATACAGGTGCCATGAATGTCATAACCTGTAACCCTAAATTTAAACTGGCGGTGAATTTCCCAAACCAAAAATTCTGCCTCAGTTCTCATATGCAAGGAAACTTGCAGTAGCCCACCTGTGTACCCCTCTTGAAGTTTCAAAGTCAAAACTATAATAAATTTGTCGAAGCTCAAAGTTACAATAATCTCATAGTTTAATACGTAAACTAATTAAAGTGAACTAAGCTCTGAGTGGATTGACGTTGAAAAAGGCTGCCATTAAGGGGCTAAAATAACCACCTAAATTAAATAGCCAATACTAAACATATATGAGATACATCACCACTCTTAAAAACTATTATAGACAATGGCCAAGCCTCAGAATCTATAAAAATACGCATCAATTAAAAGACATGCGCATTATAATGATCGAGTCGGTTATAAATTCATTCATTTTGGCAATAGTGTGAACTACTAAAAAACATAAACCTGCTAATTAAATATCACCCTGTCCTAAGTTTGAACTTGAACTTGAAAAATGTTTTATAAACATTCACAGTTAATTATAAACAACTAGAGCGTTTGACGTGAGCGATTTTAATCCTTAACTTTGCAGCCATCAGCATTTTGTAGCATATAAATACGCAGGCAAACGCATCAGGCTTTCGGGTCTCTCTCGACTCCGCTCAACCTAGCTGGGTGGACCACACAGATGCGTACACTTCTTGTTGTTCTATCCCACAACCGCAATATCTGTGAACACCTGTGCATAGGTACAGGGTGATCAGGTCCCTACCAAACTTGGATGTACGTGTACATAAGTACACGGCACGTGGGGGATACTAAAAAGTAGTAAGAGTCGAATCTACGAGTGAAGTATCAAAATTTCCAGTAAGGGAATTTTTGGGGATGCCTTAGAAATGTGTGACAAACTTAAATTAAAAACGCTAAAAGACTTACCATATAAATATCAAAACAAATACATAAATAAAAGACAACCCAGCTCACATAAACTTTATGAATAAAACAGTGACCAAGGGCCTAGAAACACTTAGAAGTAAGCCTCCCTCGAGAAAACATGCATTTAGTTTTAATTGGGTATAGGGTAAACACTTAAATCATCTATAAACATAAACACGCATTTATTAATATACAGTCTAACCGTTGTTACATTTGATTGTAAATAAACTTGTTATTGTTTTTATCAACGTGTCTCCTTTATCATCTCTTCTCAATCTGACTTAGTGCGATCCCAAATCTGAGCTACTCTTCTGCACGCTAAGTAAGGCGTGGCGTCCCAAGTAAAAAATACAAGTCGTGACAATAGACTTGTTTTTGTTTTTCTCACATTAGCTATTGTTTGTACCTAGTGTGCACTCTAACTGGCGTAGATCAGCTACATAAATCCTCGGCATTCAGCAAATTGAACACAATTATCTAGCACAACTAAGCTAAGCTTCCAGCTGAATACCCAGACGATGCGACGAGCGTAACATCGTGAAAAGTGAATTAGAAATTAAACTAAACTTGTTATTAATAATTGGTTTAAAACTTTAAATAACATGTTGTTTGTCTGCTATATTTGCTTGGCCGTTGTATGCACACAATTTACCTTTTTTCATTTTCTAATTGATATTACTCTGCCAGGTTCTTATATACACATTTTTGAAGCACGCCCAGCTGGAACTTGGATTTCTGGAGCATCCATTTATTAACAGATCGCTATTTAAAGGTAGCTGAATTTTCTAATTTTGGGAATTGTTATAATTTGGAAAATAGATAAATATAAATACCATCCGTTTGTACTTTACCGGCTTTCATATAGCTGCCAGTCCAAATTTATCAATAGATCAATTTTTTCTTAACCCTGTCCCTCGCTATATTATATGATTGATGTTTTATGCTAAGATCATAAAAAGAAGTTACTGGTGGAGCGATATAGAATGATAACAAATAAATGACAGAATGGACAAAACCATCCTGAAACTGATATAGAACACATGTAAGATAAGATTTTTGAAGTAAAACACCGACTCCATCCTTAATGCCGTCTAAGGAACTGTTTCAAGACTGTGCTTTTTACTATCAGAAATAAGGCGTAGGGGAGTTTTTATCGCATTGTATCTGCCCTAATAGGGCCGTAACGGGTCAGTTCCGGCTCTTTTAGGAAGAGATACACGTGATTTGGCCAATCTTTGTTAAATCAGTTGTTATTTTTTTCCGATCAGAGAAGTCTTAGGAAATATATATTTCTGGTTTAACAAATAGGATAAGTAAGTAGAAAAAAAAATGGTTGTTTGAAAATGTGGGTAATACTTATTAGATATTTTCAAGTACCCCATCAGTCTGCATCTATTTTCTATTAAAGGCCTACCTTGTCAGTATAGAACTTGTTTGATACATAATGTAATGCAAGATAGCAAAAATCATAAATCGCTATTAAAATGTCTTAATATGAATATTACGACAAAACATTTCTAGTGATGCATTTACGGCATTAGATTCAATATAATCCAAAACCAATTACTCCATAATATTTTCACGAAATTATTTTTTATCCCGTGACGCCACGCCTTGATTAGTGTGCCGGAGAATAGCTCAGATTCGGAATTGCTCTGCGTCGGGTGATAAAGAAAGCACTTTGTATAAACAATAACAGCGTATATTGGTCAAACTTAACGAGAAAAGATTAACAATGTCCATCGGTCAGAAATGTTGATAAGATTATATTATACCCAAGTACTAAGGTGCGCAGGCTTTCTCGATTGAGGTATATTTATGAATTGTTTCTAAGTCTTTGGTCATTGTTATATAAATATAGTTTTTTTTAAGAGTTTGTGTTGTGTGTCATTTACAGTTAGTTTTTTTTTCACTTAAAGTTTCACTTAGAGTTTGCTCTCTAAGGTTTGCACTTGACCTGATTTTTGCTTTGAAAATTATCTTTTAATAAACCTCCTGTATATTCGACTTGAAATACTGAGGATAGGCAACCCCCGAGTCAGGGAAGGAAATTAGGTTTAGGTGAGACACAAAGTCTTACGAACTAAAGGTTCGCTAGCCTATTTATATCATAAAATCTGCTGAGCGTTGCATGTTTAAGGTTGATAATCGCTCGCGTTGCCTGCTCGCTTTGTTTTTAGTTTGCCTTTAATGTTTATATAATAATTTCCAAGTTCAAGTTCAAACTTAGAATAGGGTGATATTTATTTAATAGTTTATGCAATATAGTAGTTCACAATATGGTGTCTCAGTCAACAGCAATATGTCCTGACATGAGCACGTTGTGCAAAATCAGACTCAAGAAGCTTGGTGCGCTATTTCGCAAAGCGTAAATAAGACCATGCTTAGAATATTGTTCACACATCTGGGATGCCGCACCGAAGCACACACCGAGTTTTATCCGGGATGCATTTTTCTAAACGCCACACGTGATCGTATCGGATCATAAGGCGACTGTAATATAAATATAGTTTTGGGTTAGTTTCGGAGCAAGCGAAGGGTACAATATGTCTTCGTGATGCAATCAGTCTGTGGCAAGAGCTCTCGTCGTCGAGAGGTTTAGATGGTTGGGTCTTACCTGGACGGCCCGGGTTCAAACCCCGTTGCTTTTTTTATAATTTTTTTAAAGATTATGTTTCTAAACAGTTTTTTTCCTTGATTTTAGGTATGGCTTGGGTTAGTTTGGGTTAGCACCTGGTTAGTTTCCTTTTCTTGAGCCCCCGTAGCGAGCGAAGCGAGCGGAGGGCCATGCGGATCGACCAATAGGAGAGGCCGATTTTTACATAGTGCTCTACTCGTGTAGAGGATCTTAAAACGCAAGCCATGCAGTGTTCAAATATTTTAAAACGAAACGTTTTCCTGATAATATGAGATAGTAACGGGGGTACTATAAAACTAACATTTATATTGCAGTCGTCATATAGCAAGTTGCGATCACGTGTGGCGTATAGAAAAATGCATCCGGGATCTTGATAGTCTGGAACACCGCAGACATGTGGCCGATATATGTTCTCAGGGTTTGGCCTGTCTCATCCCGCCCCCAGCAACGCCTGTCAGACATTCCCGACAGACGGCAAGAGCGCACCCGTTCATTGTACATACAACTGGAAACACCTAGAACGTCGCTTTATAAGGGCTCCTTTGTCTGGCGCACTACATCGGTATGGAACTCACTCCCAGGAGATCTGTTTCCCTCAAATTACAACCTACATCTATTCAACAACCGTGTCAATCAACATCTTCGAACACACACCGCTCGTCGAGTGCCATAGGATCTTCCTTTAATGTGTGTGTCATTGCTATTAAAAAAAAAAGAAATGTAGACTCACTCAATGCCTTATTTAGAAATATTTTTCATATATTTACGTGACATATATTAGTTGGATCTACCGTATACGATTTAAGGACAGAAAATTGCTCGAAAGAAAGTTGCTGAAAAGAAGATTTTACTAAATTAAAATTTCCCAGCAAGACAACTTTTCTAGTAACAATTTACCAAATAGAAAATTACCAGAATATGTAACATATAAGGGAAAGTCTCGGGGAAAATATTCCATAATCTGACACAAAATCGATTGTGAAAAATATGTGGTCTAATATATTAAATAAACCGGAATGTGTTTTTCACTAAAATAAATGAAGGCTAAACATAAGTATTGATGGAAACACAAATATCATAAACAAAAGAATAATACGAAAAAATGTGGTCAAAAATGAAAGAAAAATTATCTGCTTCTGGAACACTCATGTTCCACAATGAGTCACTGCATGTCCCACAATAACGCAAAAGTCTTAGCAATGTTTTAACAGACTTCTAAGGCTGAACAATTTAAATATGATTGGCCGCTATGTTGTTTCCACGTGCGATAGTTTTGGTAACACTCTCTTAATTTTTCCAAGCATGCCAAAGAGATGTCTTCTATTTCGGGGTAAATGATGCTGTTATCATACCTAACCGACTTTCTGCAGCATTAATAAGAACATCTCTAGATGGCGAACTAAGTATGACTTCTTGCTTAGAATATTGGCCAAACATTCTGCATTACCCTTTCATGTCAGTCTGTGACCAAGGAACACACCATGGAACTTCACCGAATCTGCGTTGATTTCTAATATAAGAAATAGCAATATATTTTAATCTAAGAAAAGCTGCTTATATCTACAGCTTCACAGGAGTCTAGAATTCCGAATATTCAGCAATAAATAAAGTATTCAATTGCAATATAAATATTTACAAGTGCATTTCATAGAGCAGTAAAGCAGCTTTAGGCTAGGAAACCTCCTAGGCGAAAGGTGCATAATCTAAGGGGTGTAGAACTCTTTTACTCGTTTGAATAATACTCCAAGTAATATTTGAGTTCTGTATTCACATTAATTATTACTTATAATTCTCGCTATGATTATCATTATATTACGTTGTATAATATTGCTTATACTAACTGATACCGATTCTTCCTCAGTCTTTAAATCTCCTATATATATCGAGTTGATGTAGGTTCAAGACTTGTATATATTATTATAATAACAGTGCAAGGTCATCAAGGTTAGGTAATCCTTGCTGTCGGCGTTTGATAGCGCGTTCGTTGAATTGAAACAATAATATTACGTGTACCAGATAATACAAATAACCTTCGCTTAAACCTCGACCCGGACGGATTACCTTCACTTGTTTAATTTCTGAAATACGGAGTGTTTTCTTGATACCCTACACCTCCCCTCTTTTGGGAATGTTCCTTATTTTTGTTGTGGAAAAAATGAGGACATTCGAGTAAACCTAATTGTACATATTTCTAAAAAAACATAAGCTATACAATATTATTACTTATAATAATGTGTTAAAATAATTGTTCTTTCCAAACAAAGTACTAATATTTAGGGTTTTTTTTTCTTGACTGGACAAGGGTTTCAATTGAATGTACCAAAAAGATGTTTGCTATTTCTGGGTAAATGAAGATGTTGTCATACTTGACCGATTTTCTCAGAAATTTGACTTCACGTTTCTTATCGCTTTTACATAATACTTCAGCTATGTAATGAATTTTAGTCCATAAATTCTATCAAAATAATATCGCTAACTCGTGCTTCTTTATTAAACTACTCTAGAAGTGGTGGTGAATGGATTTCTCCTACAAAATCACAGTCACAAGCATCGTATCGTTTTTATTTTTTTCGTCTATTGAACCTTCATCCAACACTTTTCTTTAACAGTTTTTTCTTTTTCTCTCCTTATGCTTAGCTTCTAGGCCGAAATTTCTAGAGTGTCCGTGGTGATAATTCTTCTTCATTCTCTGTATTTTTCGTTCTTCAGCTTTTGAGTATCCTTTGAATTCCTGTGGACTTACGAAAGTTTCTTTACTGTGATTTTGTGTAGGAGTTGTATAGTATAGTATAGTATAGTCTAACTGATGCTAAAAGCAAGGAATAATTTTCCTCCGACATAATATTTTCTTCAATGCATCTCGACGTTTAAGGTTAATTCGGATCTATAACTAGTGCTGGTTCTACATTGTTTTGATTCGCTTTCCTATCCGCTACGCTTCTAATTGTAAAGTCATCATCTGTAAATATAAATTTATCGAAAGTATACATCGCAGTTTTGCAGTTTATATTAGCTAAAGTCTTCGATTTTTCAAAGGCATAATTAACGCAACCAGCGATATCAAAAAAAGAATCATGTATCCGAGAGTGTTCTATAATTCATGCTTGTAAAGCAATCTTGTAGTATGATTTCAACAAAAAGACCACGGAGATATCTAATAGTTGCAGCTTGTTGGACGTATGCGGTGGTAAGGTTAAAATCACCACTCCGATTTCCTTGGCCAAATGTATTCCTTCTATCGTTAGGTAACTTTCGTGATTGCCAAATATTAGGAGGGGAGGGTTTTATTTTGTGCAGGGCAGAAGTGTATTCACGAGAGCGAGTCCTCACGGAGAAGGTAATTTTCCTCCTCCGGGAGGGCTTTCCTTCATTGAATTGCTCTCATCATGAAATAAGTTTGTGTCTAAATATGTTTAATAAAGTGCTTTACAGCGCTTGGCAACATATCGTGGATTATCCGTCCAGACTTGGAAACTAATCCCAAGTTACCACGTGGTGCTCCATAAGTCATTTGGGGATTAAACTTCTTTTGCATTGTTTACTACAATTGCTAATTCACCTGAGAACCTAAACAATTACTTTGTAAATGTGGCTAAAGATTTAATGAACACCATAACTCTTTTTGATGATCTACTTTCTGATATCTCGAATGCTAATGTGAATTTACACAATTTGTTCTTTACGCCTGTAGCATTTGCTGAGCTTCGCAGTTCAATTAAAGACATTAAAAAGAAATTCTCATCTGGGACTGATGGGTCTACTCTGAAAATGTTTTCAAACATGCCGGAATGCACATTAAACCATCTTACTACTTTAATTAACAAGTCATTCCAAAATGGGGTTTTTCCTAACTGTCTTAAGATGGCAATAATTATTCCTTTGCGTAAAGGAGGAGATAAAGACAAAACTTCGAACTATCGCCCAATTGCACTCCTTCCCACATTATCAAAGATTATTGAAATATTGGTTAAAAAAGGCTTCTATCTTTTCTCTCTAAATATAAAATACTTACTACCTATCAAATTAGATTTTTAAGTAACAAATGCAGAAATGATGATAAGTTTTCCCTCTTCAATTATGTATACTCCAACCTGAACAACCATCACTCTACAGCAACAATTTACTCTGATTTATCTAAAGCTTTTGATTGTGTAAATCATAATATCTTATTTAACAAATTGCAGTACCCTCGAATGGTTTAAGTCGTATCTTAACAGCAGAAGTCAGCTTGTGAGGGTTGATACGTCGATGTCTTCTTGCAAGCCAATAGATTGTGGAGTACCCCAGGATTCCGTACTAGGCCCTATTTTGTTTCTGCTGTTTACCAACGACATTGCTTGTTTGGACATTTAGACCTCGTACAATTTGCACAATTGTATAAAGTTTTGTATAATTAGGTTTTTCTTTTTCTTTTCATTGTATGTTTCTACTTGTGTTTTTACATGTTTTGTATGTTTTTACTCTAGCTTTGTCTACAAATTGTGATATTTTTTGTCAATAAGGCATCTTATTATTATTTTTAGACGGTTGTTGTAGGAGTTTCGTCTAAATTATAAATTCCTGTACGGCTACAACAATGTCCATACTTTTCAAACACTGATGCTGATGTAGCAAAATAAGTAAGAACTAGTAAACACCGTTTGGTGCTTGTGCAAGAAGAGATCTGCTTGATTCCTTTCTGGGCAATAATTTTTTTATGGTTGGAGCAGTTTCGTCTTAATTATAAATTCCTCTAAGGCTACAAAAATGTCCATACTTTTCAAGCACCCTGCTGCTGATATAACAAAATAAATAGGAACCAGTAAATACCGTTGACGCTTGTGCAAGAAGAGATCTGTTTGATTCCATTCTGGGCAATAGTTTTTTCTGGTTTCTGGGCGGTTGTTGTAGCAGTTTCGTCTTAATTTTAAATTCTTGTCCGGCTACAAAATCTTTCATACTTTTCAAACACCCTGCTGCTGATATAACAAAGTAAGTAGGGACCAGTAAATACCGTTTGGCGCTTGTGTAAGAAGAGATCTGCTTGACCCTATTAATGTGACTTCTGGAGTATCTCAGTGTGCAAATCTATCTCCCTTTTTATTTAATATGTTTATTAATGATATAGAAAGTTGTTTAGCCCATTCTAAATTAATTCTTTATGCCGATTGTCTCAAAATCTTTAAAGAAATAAAAAACGATTACTGCTCTAAACTTTTACAGGAAGACCTTGATAGACTTTATGCATGGTGTAATGGAAACAAAATGTTCTTAAACATTAGTAAATGTAAATATATCAGGTTCAGTAGATCTTTAGTAAGGGATTGCCCCAACATCCGATTTTAAGAATATAGATGCTATAAAGCTACTATTATATATCTCCTTGGTTAGGCCACACCTGGAAAATTGCTCGGTTGCTTGGAATCCCCATTATCAGGTCTATATTGACAAATTGAACAATGTCCAGAAAATGTTCTTGAGATACATAGCTTTTAAAAATAGTATTCCTGCGGAAGCCATTAATTACAGTGATCTAGAACAAACACTAAATATTCAATCTATGTCAAAACGTAGGCATAGTTTTGACATTATTTTATGCTATAAATTTATCACCAACTATATAAATTGGCCCGAATTGTTGAAACGAATCCAATTTCATATACCATCTAGACAACTAAGAGATGCTAGAACATTCGAACTCAAATTTCACAGAACATCATATGGACAAAACTCACCAATAACTAGGATAATGAAAAGTGCAAACTCATTTAATGGTGATCTTTCTGCAGAATCTTTGACTTCTTTAAAGAGTAAGTTAAGAAATTGAGATGAATCATATTTTCTACTTAAAATGGATATTCCTAAGTGTACTGATCTGTGAGGTGTGTATATGTGTGTTTTTTTTTATTATGAAGGTGTTTAGTGTTCTAATTTACTGGCTTTTGTAGTTTTAGGAAAGCATTTTGATTGGTGTGAATGTTACTTACTAGTATATTGTATTATTTTATTTTTACAAATGTACGAATGGGCTTGTCCCGTGTATTAATAAATAAATAAATAAATAAAAACAAATTCCCTTCTGCGCATTTTTTTTTTTTTTGGTTTCTGAGCTGTTGCTTTAGCAGTTTCCTAAATTATAAATTCTTGTACCACTACAAAAATGTCCATACTTTTCAAATACCCATATAACAAAATAAGTAGTGACCAGTAAACATCGTTCTGTGCCTGTACAATAATAGATCTGCTTGATGCCTTTCGAGGCAATAGTTTTTTTTGGCCGGGTGTAGTAGCAGTTTCGTTTAAATTATAACTTCATATACCTCTATAAAAAAGCCCAGCATTGTGTTTTCTAAATTGTTTCGCTCTTGAGAAGGCTCCATCCTTACGGTTGACGAAGCCTTAATTCTGCATGTCTAGACATAAATCCAAGAAGCCGCAGGCATCTAGCTTTGTTGTTCGTTTGCCAATTTTTCGGAATTTTATTAATTATTAATGGTTACCTTTTGATAAGCCAGTTTTTTTCTAGTAACCACCGTTTGCCCGTAACACAGTTTTGCCCAAGTTAATGTGTAATCGGCTAGGACGCAATTCCCATTCATTTTAATCTCTTTGGTGGGATTCTGTGTCGCATTTTCATATATTCATAGACTGTCTGAAATTTCTAATTTAATGTTTCAGCCTCTGGTCTTACATATATGTCTGACTGCTCTAACAGCAGCTTTCATGGATTTTTCATCACTTGGCATTTAATGCTTTCTCGCTGAAGTCCGCGAGCCATATTTGGTGGAACATAAATTAAATTTTGAGAAAAAACAATCGGTGTTTTAATGACACGTTAGATTGTTGAACCAGCGTTACTTATATCTGAAGGTGAAAAAATAGAAGCTATAATATCAAAAAATTGAAATGTGGACTTACATAACTTACAAAAGTAAACTCGCGCATAAAATGTAGACGAAATAGCCCAGAAAGCTGACCAACACATTGTTTTCAAACTAGTAGTTTCAAGGATGAAAATTCATTTATCTAGAATAATGTAATGCAATAAAACTAAAGAAATCTTTAATAATCTCCAAAGTGCACAAAAGAGATACATTACAAACTCGAATAAAAAAACCGGAATGATGGCGAAGACGGCTAAAAAGGCCCTTAAAAGTAATTACCCTTAAAAAAGGCACCTGCTTTTGACGGGCTCTGCACCTAAGAACCTTCATTGGTCTTTTAATTATGCCATTATGCTAATTCTATGACCTTAACAAGGTTGCTTTTCAATTTTTCATATTTATTATGGCGGTAATTAAAATGAGTAAGGGTTGAAAATTAATTTTTCATTTTGGAGTAATATTTATGACGGCTAAGATTAAAACCCATTTAAATTATGGCGCTTTGTAGTAATTATCGGTATCGTTATCTAAGATAATCTGAAGAAGAAAGTTTAATATTCAGTACACTGATGCATATTCATTTTCGCAGTATAGCTCTCGGGTCTGGGAAAATTAACATCAATTCTTAAAGCTAACGATGGATGCGTAAAAATCCTGAAATTTTTAATGGATTAATATTGACGATGAAACTATATCGCACTGAGTGTGCTAAATTACATTTCGATTCATTGAATATGATTCATCAGCGTAGGGATTAAGAGGGGAGGGGAGGAAAAACGAGTGTTGTGACTTTGGCCATATCCAAGGAGGGCAATGAAAAAGAAAGTAATTCTATCTACTTAGAGCATTTACTGATTTAACCATTTTGAGTTTTTTTAAAAGTCCTTTCTGTTTCGATCCAAAAAATATTAATTGCTTTTCCATACAACTAAATAATTAATCCTTCTTGCCAAACTAATGTGTTATTTGTATATCTTCTACTTTCTATATTGTCTGGTCACGTGCCTAAATCTAGGGACCGTGGAAAATGCGCATTACAGAGATGTTACCAATATTCACCAGTTAGCAGTTGTAAAGGAACAGCTTGGTTATCTATTTAGTTATTTCTTTCGTTCTGTGTGATTTTAAACACTATTTTTAGTAATATTATATTGATTGCTCATAAATGATATTGTTGCGATCCTATGTCAACGAATCGAACAATGTGACCCCTAAAACCAAAACCACTTGAAAGAAGAGCTTATGAGTTATATTTTGGTTGCAAAGTTAGAGATCAAGATAAAGCTTGTGCTCCCAAAATGTTTTGCAATACTTGCTTTAGGACCCTAATTGGTTAGCTAAATGGTATTCAGGATGCTATGAATTTGGAATACCAATAATATGGCGAAAACCTCAGAACTACGTTAATAACTACTATTTTTGCTAAACAGAAATCGCGAGAGTTTCTAGTAAAAGCAAATATAAAATTGAATATTCTCTCAGCCATTGGGCATGTATCTCATGGTGCTTAAAGCCTACCTATTTCTGAGCCTCCAGGAAAGTACAAAAAGGATCCGAATGGATCGGATGAACTAGACGATTTTACATCAAAAATCGTCACATGTTTTCAGGAGGAAGACGATTACGAACTTATTAGCGATTTGGATCTTCTCAAAATAAATGGATAAGTCTTTGGATCGCGTCTACAGCAGTAGAATCTCCTACAAGAAGGTACGGATACGTATAACGATGGGGATTGAGGCATAAATATGCCAGCCGCTTGCGCACTTAGGCCACTTGAGTGGGCCCATTGTGCTTTCAGAAAGGTTTTACAAATCCTGCAGTCCTACGGTATTTATGTAGCTTAGTATGCGGCTTGGATCACATCCTTTTACGTCGGCCACTGAGTCTTTGTTTGGCGAGAGTGGGGCAATCGTACAGAATGTGTTCTGTCGTCTCGTAGTCCTTTCAGCATTCCCTGCATAAGGAGTCGTCAACGGCACCTATTTTGTGTAAATGGTCATTCAGTCTGCAATGACTGGTAAGTATTTCGGTCATTATTTTCAAATTTTTCCTTGATAGTTTTAGAAAATATCTAGTTTTGCAATTTACCAGGACCTGTCAGTGTTGTTTTGGAGTGGCGAAGCCCCTCTGCCGTTTTCCCACCTGGTGACGCGTTCCCGGATTGCTGTTTTTTTAATTTGTTTGCGAACAGTGTCAATGGTGAGTGGTAGTATTGGTTCTGGACCAATTGTTTTTCTACGAGACGCTTTCTTGGCAAATGTGTCTACTTTTTCGTTACCAAAGTCTCCGTTGTGCCCTTTTTTCCAAGCGATGGTTACTCTGTTTTCTGCAGATATTTCGTTTAGTGATTTTACGCACTCCTTAACCATCAAGCTTCTGGTCTCCATTTTGTTGAGTGTTTGTTCAACTGTCTTGCTGTCCGTGACGAACAGTATATATCCATCACTTTTCCAGCACTCATCGTTAAACCACACAGCTTGGAATATGATGCTGAGATTACCTAGTGGTGTCTATATTTGTATATCGAGCTCGGGTATATAAACACCTACGCCAGCTCCTGAGGTTCTTTGTGATCCGTTCGTGTAGATGTGGATGTCATAAGTTTGTGAATCATTTATTGAGTCCAGTTCGATTTTGTACCATTTGTCGAAAATATAATTTCTGGCCACTAGGTCTGTGCTCACTCTCATGGCTGGATGTATGTGGTATGCCTCATTTAGAGCTGTTGTGCGTCAAGGTACCCAGCTTTTCCGCATCCACGTACCCGTGGAGATCACGCTTGCTACGGTCACCTGGGTTCATTTCTCACGGAAATATCTAACGGAGAGAGGATTAAAATTACTTGCACTGCCTTGATGGGAGTGGTTTTCATTGCTCCAGTGATAGCTGTGCATGCTAAATTTTGGAGGCGCGACATTTTGGCTTGAGATGTTGGTTTTCCTGATCGTGGCCTTCAAACAAATGCTCCATATGCAATGATGACAGCTGTTTATATCCAGTATGTGATTTTGGATGACAGTCCCCATGTCGACCATATCGCTCTTCTACACTGGTAAAAGGGTCGGGCAGCTTTCACATACTTAAAATCTAGGTGGCATTGCCTATCAAGCTGCTTATCTAAGATGATTCCTATATATTTTACTTCTTTTGATAACTTGAGTTGTGCCCCGAACGACGAGAGTGGATTGAATTTCAATTTCCTCCTTCTTGTAAATAGCACAAGTTCTGTTTTGTTGGGATTGACCGAATGTGAGTTTTCGTTGGACCACCCTCTACTATTTTAAAAGCTCTGTTTATTAACTCTGACAGATCCCCTTCGAACTTGCCCACAACAATGATTCTTATGTTATCAGCGTATCCAATCACAAAGAGTCCTGCTTTGTTAAGGTTTTTTATGAGGTTGTTTACGATCACATTGCAGAACAACGGGGAGAGTACCCCACCTTGGGGACATCCTCTCTTTACAGGTGTTGTGACAGTTTTGTTACATATAGTTAGGTTTGCGGCTCTGAGTTTCAGCATATTGGCGATCCAGCTCCTCATGATGGGGTGGACTCTATGGTTTGTTAGCGCTGTATTTACGCTGTGAAAAGTAGCCTTATCAAAAGCCTCTTCAATACCGAGAGCGTATTATTTTCGATGCAAAGCTTCAATTATTTGAACTACGCAGTGAAGTGCTGTTTCTGTAGATTTTGCAGCCTGATATGCGTGACGGTTTGGATGGATAAATACCTCCTCTAATTTATCTGTCACAAAGCCTGTTTAGCATTTTCATAGTAGTCTTTATTTTTGAGTTTTGGTATAAAAGTAACTCTTACATTTCTCCAGGCTTTGGGTATGTATTTGTAGGCCAGGCAAGATTTAAATAGCATTTCTAAATGATCACCCCGATTCCCCATTGAAGCAGAGCTGAAACAATTTCGTCCTGTCACGGGGACTGAAAGGGCTTGAATAATTTGATAGTCCACTGTAGCTTTTCTTTAGTGATGACCTTGTTCGATAAGTTCCAATAGTCTCTGGTTGAATGCTCTCTGACCATGTCACTTCTTGGATGCTACAGTCAGGAAAATGTGATTTCAACAAAAGTTTGTCAGTCTCTTCTTAAGAGAAAGTATAACATCCCATTTCCTGAGACTTTCAGGTTGCTGGCTGAGATCTTTAGAGAGCACCTTACCTATACTAGCTGCCTCTTTTTTCGAATCTATTTGGGTGCAGATATTTATCCATGCGTCCCTTCTTTATTTCCTGGCATATAATACGAAACAGTTTTGAATACAATTAGTGATTCGGGTACTTCTTTTTTTAAATTAATAGCAAGTCAAATATACTACATACTGGCTGTTACGTCCCCTGGATGATTATCTAATGAGATATAATACCAGCCAAGATAATTATTAACAATAAGAAGGACCTAACTTCCAGTTTTGTTGTTGGGAATGACTACAGTACTGGTAAAACAGGATTCTAAAAAATTGATGCATTTTGAGTTTAGGACGGAGGGGTGGAATGAATTAAGAAAACCGTGTTTCATAGGTTATGGTGATCAGGAGATTATTCTACTTCCTCAGACGTATTATGGATAAGACGAGTTAACCATCTGCGAAAATTTTTAGATTTGTGATTGTTCAAGACTGTTAGCTAAAATGAGCCCAGAAGAACACCACTTTAAGTTTATTGCCAACATTGAAACTGGCGACAAAGAAGCTGCGGATTCAAATTGCGGTGGAGAAAGTAATGATGCAG
>MU184304.1:138441-150937 GCA_016904865.1 Pissodes strobi | reverse complement strand
CAAATGTTTTGCTTTTCTACCGTACGAAGCGACCGATTTCAAGCATATGAGCTGCATATTTGAAATTATTTAACATTTTTAAATAATATATTCTACTGCTGTATTTATATAAATTCAACCATAATATCAATTTTCATTTTGCAATAACTAAATAATTATCGACTGACATATTTAAAAGACAAAAAATAGTTTCAATTGAACTTGATGGGTGAATTCATCATTTATTGATATATTCATACTGTTTAATGCGGAATTTTTACACTGTTGTTATTGGGTCGATTCAGACAGTAATTTAAAACAGGTTGAAGATGAAAAGTTATTATTTTAAATCAAAAATAAATACAAGTGAATTCGGAACAACCTGATGTTACCGAATGGTTAAAATTACCGAAACAGGATATAATTTCTTCATGGAAGTAAGGGGCATAGTCTAATTAGTATTGGATTGGGAGTTTCACTACCGGGTCCCACTACAAGTTTCACTATAGGATATCACCTTTGGGCTCACTTTCACCTTTTGGGTGGAGGACTCTCACTCTCGAGCAGGTGACTTTCACCTTTACTGCTCAGCTTGCCGCCGAAGTAAGGCACTTCTTACCAACTTTCGACGACCTTCTGACCGATTCACCGAAGTATCGTTTACCTTATATTTATTATAATTTTATCATTGTTGATCGCTTTATTAGTTTTATTAATGTTTCCCTCTTGCCGATTAACGTAATTATTGTTGTAATTAAGTTCTCGCTCAAATGCGGGAGCGTAAGGGGGCTATTTAATTTGGGTTAGTTAGTTAGGCGCCTCCAACTTGCAAAAGGTACAAGTTGAAATATCTAAGTTTTAATATGGAAATATAAAAAATAAAATCGGCGGTGGACGTTGGAATCTCCATTAAAAGAAAGAAACAACAAAATGAGATATTTAAAACCAAATATACTTACTAGTTATATCCCCTTTGGTGCACTAATACTGAAAGATAATTAAATGAAACAGATAGACCGGTGAATAGAAAATTGGTTTATTGCCATACAATATGCTAGCTCTCGTTGGTTATAAAGGACAACAAATTATAAGAAAAATTTGACTTAAATTCAAATGGAAATAATAATAAATATTAATTAAACGGTGATTGCCACGGTACTACGCATTGCCTAAAAATTACACCTTGTCGTAATGAATATACCAAAGAAACAGCTGACGAACACTTAAGTTACTTGTAAAAACGATTTAATAAATTGCTATACTTGACTTATTATGACAATTATAAAGTAAAAGTGAGCAAATCAGTTGAACACGTTCTTCTCCGCTGACGAATGGTGAAAAAAGACTTGCTAAATGTAAAGGAACATGAGATAGTCTTAGAGTGCTGTCTGTGGCTGCGACAACACAAAACATGTTATGGATCAATATCTGAAACCGCCGGAAAAACTTTTCCCTTGGATAGGGGTGCTTTTCCCTGCAAATCTCACAGCAGCAAGGAGCCCCAAACAATTAAGAATTATCAAAAACTAAAAACCCTCTTGATGAGACATGAGATTCTCTCTTTTTGCTTTTGAGGTACGTCTTTTTATATTTGCTACTCTGAACTATCTCTACGATTATTGGCTCTCATTGATTTTTGATGTCCCCGTACTCTGTCGCTTTCCCAACAAATACTCTTGTTGATATTTAAATCACCCCATGAAAAAACTGTTACACGTCCCTTATTTTGCTTCTCTTCAATTATTCGTATGGAAGTTTGAATCAATAATTAAGCTTAATGATATCCCGAAAACAGTTGGCATATGGTATGCTATACAGGGTGCTACAAATTCGTTTCTTTGTATGGGTATCTCGAAAGCCGTAAGACATACGAGGTCGGATAAATTGGGGCAAAGTTGCGCAATTTAAGGGTGATTGACATGCCGCCGCCGCACAGAAGGCAAAATTCCAAAATTAGAAAATAAAAAGTCAAAAACTCAACATTACGTTTTTTATTCTTTAAATGCATTATCGAATGTTCAATATATTCCTACAAACATTTCTTTGTGTTGAATTTTTGGGGTAACTTATTTTGTAGCAGGCTATGGAAAAACAGTAAGTATAATAAACGTCAAATAATTTCAATTATTTGTTGATAATTTACATCAAAACCTGGTTCTTGTTTTATGAGCTTAGAAAGTGATTTAGTTTTTGCAATAATAGTGTGGTAAACATGCAAGGTATGTAAATCTTATTATCTAGTGATTTTTAGAAAAGTAAGCGTGGTTGTCTTTAGAAGCTAGCCTTAGATATAACTGAATTTTTCACTGATTTTTTTTATATGTTTAAGTTGGCAAAGCATTAATTATTATCAAATTACACTCAATTACAGTTGAATCGATCTGTATAGTGTTAGGTCATATCGGGCTTATTAAATGACACTAAAATCAGCTGCAACAAATTGCAATAAATGGGGTCCTTACATGCTTTTATTTATGTAACATGTGTTTTACGTATGCTTTTGACAATTTTTATCTCTCGCTTTTGACCACCTTTTAAATACTAATCCGATCAACTACAAATTTGGTATGTGATGTTATAGTTGCGGTAACAGTAGAATATGAGGTCATGAAGTTGACAGCTTCCCCCTCTTCAAGGGGGGGTGGAAGGGTGTACCTTCTAAGTAAGTCGAATCGGATTTTGTTCTAAATTGGTATGTAGGTGTTTATGGATTCAATAATTACGAATTTTTCATCAAATTTTAAAACTTACAGCTTTTTCCTCTTTGAGGGAATCGAGGAGTGTAATGTCTAAATATTTCCGAATACGTTCAAATTGGTATAAATGAGTATTTGGGATGGCGGATTAGGAATTTTGCTAAGATTTTAATAAATATAAAGTTTTTACAAATGGTTATAAAATTCACTAAAAAGTTTTACAAAATGTTGGTTCTCTGGTACAAACCATAATAAAAGCAATGGGCGCAAACTAAAATTTATACCTAAAAATTACGAGAATTTTTTACTCCTTTTTCTCATCAACTTGGAGTAGATATTATTTTAATTTGCGCTAAAGATGTGTTTTCAACTTTTAGTGCTTATTAAAAATACGTGTTTTTAGTTTTTTTAATCAATTTAATTTTTTTTAGAACCCTTGACAATCTCCAATCGCGAGCTTTTTGAAGTGTGGCACCAAAATAAGCCAATTCATGAAAAAAATATGGAAATAATTAATTATGTCAGGAATAAAATGGATCACAATGATTGCCAGAAGGACCCATGTCACTGTTATTCTACTCAGGTTAGAAATATTACCAGTTTTTTAAAAAGAAAATGGTCAAAATCGCGAAGAATCCTAAAAGTGTTTGAAAACGAAAACATAAACTGGCTTAATAGGCGTACTTCTTTTTCTTCACTTGACTTACCTTTAAATAGGCAAAATAAAAAATGGGTCGTCCAACAGAGAATTTTCATCAAGTTTCGGCGGGTAAGAGAAACACAGCCAAACTAATAGGAGAAGTTTCTACAGGGTCTTCAGATATGGCTACCAAATTTCTAAATGCCTATAGATCATCAAAATTAGGTATAGTGAAATACACTCCAGAAGTCTGTTGGATATTGTTTGTCTGGATAATGATTTGAATGTTTTAAAATCAGGCGCCATAGATACTTTTATTTCAACTGATCACCGATCGCCTGGTTTATGCTGTTATAGAAATGGAATTTTTTCAATCCACAGAAATTTTCGTGATTTTAATAAAGAACAATTTGCTATGGACATGCGCCAAATGAGTTTCCAAGAAGTATTTGAAGGTGACTGTATAGATAAGAAATTAAACCTTTTTAATCAACAGATTAAACATATTTTTGACGTTCATGCAAACTGTAAAAATTCAACGAAAATATAAACCTTACATCACAGAGACAATAAAGCAAATGATAAAATTAAAGAAAAAGGCATTTAACAAATATAAACGTACTAATTTGCCTTGTCATAAAAATTTCTATCTTGATCTTTAAAATTATCTATCCTTTGCTATAAAAAACGAAAAAAAGGCGTACATGTCGTTTCACCTACAGAACTCCCAGAAAAACGCCAAGAGAATGTGGTCAAATATGAATGAATGGAATGTGCATTCAAAACCTTTTATCGGAACCCTCAAGCATTTAAAAAACGTAAACAAGATAAGTGATCATTTTGCTGGCGTGAGTCAGCGAATGGAAGTTCCTGTAAATTATTTAATTTTAAAATATTATAGAAATAATAAAATAAATATCGATAATGACCGATGTATTTTTAGAAATGTAACAGACTTAGATGTTTACAGATCATTTTCTGGAATTAGGTCTAAAAGTATGGGGAGGGATGGGTTGAGCTATGACATGATTTTGTTTAGCTTGGATTATATTGCCCCAGTCATTGCTCACCTTTTTAACTCGCGTTTGCGGGGGGGGGGGGGAGGTTTTCCAACTATTTGGAAAACCTCTCTAGTCAGATATCTTCCAAAGACTGCTAAGGTGAGTAGCGTGAAAGAGCTCAGGCCCGTCTGCCTCTTGCCAATACTTGCAAAGATGCTCGAAAAGATTCTATTTGAACAACCACGGCTATTTCATATCGTACCTAATATTGACGAGAGCAAGGTGTCCTGTTTGGTCCTTTTGGACTATAGCAAGGCCTTTGATCTAATAAATCATAATATGCTCATTGCGAAATTTGGCTACTATGGTTTTCCGATGAATTATGCTTATGGCTCACCAGCTATTTACGACCGCGTGCACAAATTGTGACTCTCCATGGGGAAAGATCTAAATCAGTGACTGTTAACATGGGGTACCTCAGGGAAGCATCTTGGGTCCCTTGCTCTTTAAAGTTTATACATCTGATTTGCCTGGTGTCATAAATAACTGATCCATACATTTATATGCGGACGATGCTCAGTTGTTGAGTGATTTTGATCCTATTGGCTCGTGTGTAGCCCATTGATTTGTATAGGAGTGGATAAGCAATAGCCGCCTGTCGCACTATTCAAAAGTGGCAACCTATGGGCGAAAAAACAGGTTTTTGCGCATGAAAAAATCGACGCAAAATGGAAAAACGTAAACAAAGAAGATACCGTTTTGTCATGCGCACTAAAACACTTGCCGTCTCAGCAGGCGTCGGTCAGGATCGAACTTGGCTTTTGGCTTTGACGTGTTTTCGTTCTGACGGCGCGGGGTTTTGAGTTAATAATTCCAGTTTTTACTTTTTTTTACTTTCTTTGGACCTAGTGTCTGTAGTTGCTTAATTAGTTTTAGTTTAGTGGTTCACGTTTGTGGTTTGTGCGTACCCTATTTTGATTTTCGTTTAAATTGAACAATACGCATATAAACAATGGGCGACGCTACCAAAATAGAATCCCGAAAGTGTATGGTTGTGTTTTGTAGTAGTAGAGGCAAAATACCCAGGATTTCCTATTTTAAGTAAGTCTAATTATTATAAGTATTACTTATTTATACCTTATCGTTTGTTTCACTATGCTAACTGGGGCCCATTTCACAATCGGCAAGACTCCTCTACCGAATATTTGGTGAAATAATCACTTTCGAAGTCCGGGCCTGCCTATTTACCTTCACGGTGCAACAACTAGCTCCTGCTAATTTTCTAATGCGCAAGTCCAAATAGAAGTCTCTTTGTTTACATTTCGCGGTCGTAAATTTGCCATGTTTGGTCTATTTATTGCTTATCCACTCCTATACAAATCAATGGTGTAGCCATGCAAAATATGAACAGTGACTTTAGTGCAGTGTATGAATGGTCAAGGGATCATGGTTTATTGCTTAATGCCAAAAAAAATTGTCATATGATAATAGGCATATGTTGCATGCATGTTAACAATACCCCTTTACCACTCGTAGAACAAAGTAGGAACGTAGGAGTTATTTTTGACAGTTTAATTTCGAAAAACATATTGACAAAAAGTTAGCTTTAATTTAATACAAGCTAAAAAGTTTGTACCCATTTAGAGATACCCTTTCTGTAGGGAGCAAGCTACTGCTGGTGGAATCACTCCTATATCCTCAGTTGGACTATTGTAATGTACTAAACTATAATTTTTTAACTGAAGAGTACAATAACAAGATACAATTAGTACAAAACACATGCGTACGGTTTGTTTACTCCATTACAAAATATGGTCATATCTCTCACATTTACTTGGCAAATGATTTGTTAAAATATGAATATAGAGTAAGATTGCACTTTGATGTGCTGGTCTATAAGATATGTAAATTTGGATGTCCGAGTTGCTTGTGGGAATATTTTATTAAAGGAAGAGAACTGCATAACTTAAATTTGAGAAATGTTGATACCTTTCAGGTAACAAATCATCGTACATCTAGGTTTAGGAATTCGTTTTTATATTTGGCCACAAAACTGCTCAACTCAGATATTTTTAATTCACTGATTTCCTATTCACTGAAAAGTTTTAAGACTAAATTTAAACAAAGTCTCTTGCAGAATATGTAATATTTATTTTCTTTTGTGTTTTGTTGTTCTTTTTGCAACTTATTGTTATGGCATTTTCTTTCCTTGGGTGGTATGGAAAAACGCCCTGTGCGAATATCACCTTTTGTGTAATGTTGTGATAGTGTATGTATTATATTATATTATATTGTTATATATTGCATAATAAACATTTTTCTATTCTATTCTATTCTAAGAAGCTTTAGCACTTTTTGTTGATAGTCTTTTTACAAAAGCATCTTATATTTGAATGCAAAGAAGAGCAAAAAGTAGAAACGTAAATATATCCCTTCTTTCCATCAAATTCAATGTGCAAAAAAGGAATGCTACCCTGAAGAAATATCTATTGCTGTTTCAGAAACATCAGCTATTATTAACCTGCAAGCTCTTGCAAACCATACAGCAGGTAGACTTGATAAACTACAGGAAGAAGTTTTGCGACATTGCAGTTCTAATGGTAATCTTAAAGTAACTTTAATTTTTAAGTGGGGCTTGGTCTAGATTTTGTCGACCAATCAAGTTAATTTTTGCAAAAGAAACACCCTTACTTTCTAAACAAGAAATAACCAACGTTGATCAACAAATTTCGCAGCTAAAACCATTGGAAATTATGTTAGCCATTTTTCAACTGACCATGCTTGATGGTAAAATGTTTGGGGTGATTTGTTGCAATCTCAAATCAGGTATGTGGTATTTGAAAGCAACCCCCAAACAAATGAATAATTTGGACCTTATCGAAATGTTAAGCTGGCCATACACCATGCAGTTTACCGGAAGGCGGGCCTTTCGATTTGCAAACCGGAAGGCAAACTGTATCGTTAGTGGTCATATTGTCCGGAAGGCCTGGCCTGAACTCTCGGCCTCCCAAAAAACAGTCAGGGCTTGATTATTTACCTTCCGGCTAGGTTTTTTGCTTGCAAGTCGGAACGTGTATTGTGACGATATGGGTACAGATCGAGAGTTATCAGGTCCCAGTCGTAATTCGTTTATTAGGTGCATATGCGAATTCACTTGTCGATTTATTAACCTCTGTTTTACCCATTTCGAAGGTTTGCGCTTTATTTTTTGCTGTTTTTAGACAATAAAGCAACGCCTATTAACATAAGATCATTTTGCGAGATCTTGTCTACAACTTTTCGATTTGCACCACACTAAAAACTGAACAAAACCCTCCGAATAACACGTAACGTATATGCCTTAGCCGAGAATACAGGCTTGCTTTGGGGCTTGCGAATCAAAAGTCCTACCTTCCGGTAAACTGCATCGTGTATGGGGGCCTTTACCTTCCGGCTAGGTTTTTTGCTTGCAAGTCGGAACGTGTATTGTGACGATATGGATACAGGCCGAGAGTTATCAGGTTCCAGTCGTAATTCGTTTATTAGGTGCATATGCGAATTCACTTGTCGATTTATTAACCTCTGTTTTACCCATTTCGAACGTTTGCGCTTTATTTTATGCTGTTTTTTAGACAATAAAGAATAAAGCAACGCCTATTAACATAAGATCATTTTCCGAGATATTGTCTACAACTTTTCGCTTTGCACCACACTAAAAACTGAACAAAACCCTCCGAATAGAACGTAAGGTATATGCCTTATCCGAGAATACAGGCTTGCTTTCGGGCTTGCGAATCAAAAGTCCTACCTTCCGGTAAACTGCATCGTGTATGGGGGCCTTTAAATATTAACCCTAATAATTTACAATATAACCTCTCTATCCTTTCAATCTTGGCAGGTTAGAACCCATGAGAATAAGGATATTTTTCGAGATAGAAAAAAAGAAATTATAGACCGAATAAGGAAAGAAATGAGCCTTCTAGTGGACATCCCAAAACCGGGCTTTGGGACCACAAATAATGGGAACACGGCTAGGCGCTTTTTCGAAGATCCTTCACTAACATCGCAAATTACAGGCCTAAGCGAAGACCTTGTTAAAAGCTTTGCTGTCATTTTACGAACTATATCATGTGGGTATGATGTCGATGCTGATAAGTTTCAAGAATATGCGCTAAAAACTGCAAAAATGTTTATTTCATTATATCCGTGGTATTATCTTCCAAGCAGCGTTCATCGTTTACTCATTCATGGCGGAGACATATTACGAGCAGCAGTTTTGACCTTTGGTACTTTTTCAGAAGAGGTACTCGAAGCAAGGAATAAAGATTTAAAAAGACTTAGAGAATTTAACACCAGACAATTCTCTAGAGAGCAAACAATGACCGATTTGTTGCATTCATTACTTTTTTGGTCGGATCCTGTAATATCTAGCCTCTCGACAAAAACTGCTACCGCTGGTTTAAAAAAAAACGCCAATAGATCATGATGTGTTTAAACTTCTCTCTATTCCTAATTATCATATTGATCGTAATTCTTTGTCAAATTCAGATGATTCTAATTCTGATGAGGAACACTAGTCTTATCTAGAGGTAACGATAATTTACTTAATATTTCTTCAATAATCAGAATATGATAAAACAGAATATGCACTAAATCATTAAAGTAATAAGTTTGTTTAGCTAAGCTTTGTCCAAACTAAGCAAAAATTCTTCTTTCATGGTTAGCTTTTGATATTGTTCAAAATAACGGTTTTGTATCGTTCGTCTGATTGTTATACAGGGTGTCTCACGCTGACCCTTCATTAGAATAATTCGGAAAATAGACGTCAGATTTTTTTAAAAATTGGCAACGTACTAATGTCAAGAAGGCAGTTTGTCTAAAATATTTTCAAGATGGTTCATTTTTGAATAATAATAATAAGAAACAAATGATTTTAGGTATTAGACAAAAAATGCTTAAAATCTCAAGTAGAACCCAACATTTAAAATAAGCAAGAATTTGCCCCTACTTCCAGTACAACCGGAAGAGCTGCCATGTACACAATATTTTAGCTTGATAATACGCATAGAAATTCCTAGGTATCCAAATTTTAATAATAATCTGTTATACGTTTCCTTATAAATTTTTTAACCTGCCATTGACTATGAATCAGCCTGTAAATAAAGAGTAAAACACATTTTTTGTGTTTAGTGTTGATTCAATCAAATTATAAAAATAGTTTATTTAAATAAATATTTTAATTTCTAAATTCAGTTTTACTTAAATTTAGATATCCGTAAAAAAAACGAAAATCATCCATTTTATTTTTATTTTTTCCTGCTTTTGTTTGAAGAGATAAAGTAAAATAAATATCACATTATTATTGCCACCTTTTCTCCTCTACAAGCTGGTGGTATCAAAAAATTTTAAATCCGTTGTTTCGCTTTTGGGCCCCCTTCATCAACTTTATTTTTTTAAATACGGATCTGGAATTTTTATCTAATTTTTGAAAAGCCCTTGGTCTCCTAAAACCAACGATGTATCGCACTTATCGATAAATCAACAAATCTAGATTTTTTCCATAAGAGGTAATGTGTTAGGACAGAGATGAAGCGATCTTTTCTGATCCGACTTCACTTATGACAATATTTGTTACTACTATCGGACAAGTGTTATACATCATTGGTTTTGGGAGACCAAAGGCTTTTTTAAAAATTTGATAAAAAAACCAGGTCCGTATTTAATAAAATTAAGTTGATGAAGGGGGCCCGAAAGCGAAACGTCGGATTTAAAATTTGATACCGCCAGCTTGTAGAGGAGAAAAAGTGGCAATAATAATGTGACATTTATTTTACTTTATCTCTTCAAGCAAAGGCAGGAAAAAATAAAAATAAAATAGATGATTTTCGGTTTTTTACGGATATCTCCTGAAGTAGACGGAATTTTCTAAATTTCTCGACGGCATGTCAATCATCCTTAAATTGCGCAACTCTGCACCAATTTAACCGACCCCGTATCTCTTACGGGTTTCGAGATACCCATACAAAGAAACGAATTTGTAGCACCCTGTATAAAAAATACTCAGAATTTTAAAAGGAATTCAAATACCGAATAATAATTGGAGTATTCCATTTAAAAAATTAAAATTAAGATATTGTGATAGCCCAAACTTTGTAAAAACTACAATGACGGGTTTTTACTTCTGGGTAAAGTAATTTAAAAGTAATCTCTTTGTAACGTCACATATTCTAGCATCAAAAATTTGGCATGAAACTAACCGACAAACCCAAAGGGGCTTTAGTATCGCCAACAATTTACATAGTGATCCATTTAAAAATTAGTATTTGGTGCACCCTGAGTTTTTGAGACACCCTATGTACCCTAAATAATTTTTAATAGATCTATGCAGTGAGCCTCTACAGCTTTTGTATTTACAGGTTTTCGCTAAAGTAGACCAATAACGAAATATCTTTCATCGGAACTCTAAATGAATATGCAACCATTACTAGCCAGAAAATATTGCAAACTATAACGAACACGAAACATGTTCTTACCAGTTCTTTGTTTTGATGAGTAGGAGACCCGGGATTGAATCCCGGTGGGAGAGCCAAAAAAGTAGTATTGTAGTTCCATAATAACGACCGTGGAAGTACTACTGCGTTGTCTAAAAGGGTTAGTAATCTTTCGAAAACGGCAATCTTACTTTGCGCTCGAAAAACACACAGAACTTTTTCTACAGCAGCATTTTTTAAAATTAAATCCACATTTTTCTCTATACTTATTCTGAAATTCGCAAATGACTGTCAGTTTTGACATATTATATTCGGCTTCGGGCGTATTTACAACAGGAGTGCCAGCAACAAACTGTAAGAAACGCACGACTGTCATTTATTTATCTTCGGTTTCCATGACCACTCATAGCACACTCGACGGAAAAAGTGAGATTTTTCTTTTCCATGTTCGCGCTAGAGCGCAAAATAAGGATCCACGGCATTCGTCGATTTTGCGATTTCATTTGAATTTAGCAATGTTATTTTGCGCGCCGCTGTAGAAAAAAAATATTGCTCACACAGCTAGAGTGCCGGACCTAAGCACACCCTAAAGCTGCTGGATTCCATTCAGAAGAGAGCTGTGGCTCTCGTCGGCGATCCGCAGTTGATCTGTGACCTGGCTAGTCTGGAGCACCGCAGATATGTGGCCGAGATATCCCTGTTTTACAGATATTTTCACGGCAGGTGTTCCCAAGATTTGACCCGCATCATCCCCCAGCAACGCCTGTCAGACCGTCGAGACAGACGGCAAGAAGGCACCCGTTCGTTGTACAACTAGAAATACGTAGAACGTCGCTTTACAACGACTCCTTCGTCTGGTGCACTGCATCACTGTAGAACTCGCTCCCAGAACATCTGTTTCCCCCTATTTCCCCCTAATTATAACCATAGGATCTCCCTTTAGTGTGTGTGCCTATGCCATAAAAAAAGGAATCTCCTAATTTTAGGGTTAATAAAACGAACGCGAAATATGCTTCATTATTATCTATTTATTAATTATCAATACATTATATTTTGCGAAACTCATTTATCTTGCCGCTGGTCTTTCATACCCAAATATTTATTTATAACAATTTCCATAATTACCACAAAAATAGAAAGCATTGCACCATAAATGTAGATCATTATTACGTATAAACAATCAAAAATTCTTACAGATTGAAAATTGCCGGCTTGATTGTTGCACTGGGGTTTCCTTACCACGCGAACCTTCGATCGCATTGCTATGCCCCTTTCTTGAAGGTTGAGTAAACTGAAATTGTTAAAAAAATCGTAATTTTTATTTATAAAGCAATAATTATATTGTACTTTATCAATAAGACTTGTTTTTCAATATATGAAATTCCTAGAAAAGTAAAATTAGATGATACAAGCACACCTTATGTATAAGCTGTGATACAAGGCAGGAAAGCTATATTTTACAGGATGAAGTGAACAGGGCAGGTCGCTGGACGACTCCCGAAAGCCTGGGATAACTGTAAAGGTATACTTTCCAGACGTACAATGCTTTTTGAAGTGAAGACTCCTTTAGGCGCGTTCAGCAAATTTTTCCTGGGTAGTAAATAAATCTGAGCTGTCAGATCAGACGTCAGACTAACCTTAATGCTCATTCGGGTCTGAACCGCACTGATAGCATTATTAGGGAGAGCTGGAAGATCATTAACGAACAAA